>SMOI01000162.1:0-63432 GCA_008000375.1 Poteriospumella lacustris
TGCCGATTCGGTGGAGACTTCATTCTTCTTGGGAATCACGCTTTCCACATGATGTAGAATGGTCAATCGAATCGATTTGAGCGCATCATTAATGTCACTTGAGGTGTTGGGGTTCAGCATGTAATCCCAATCCGAGGGTGTCAGCATCGTATACAAACGATGGCCATCTTCGCGGGTAGCGTTGAGAATATATTGAGCAGCACCGTTGTACAGCACACTTTCACCCGCTTGTGCTGCGCCATTCTCCACTTCATTTTCAATAGCATCCCAAGTTTTGTTTGAAAACTGGAAAGACTCTGTACCAGCATCCTCATCAGTCACAGGAATAGACGTCACGATATATGTTGTTTCTTCTCCGGCGGCTTCGGTTTCAGATCCTTCCACCAACTTCGATGGCAACGAGAAAAACATGCGCTGCTTCGAAGGGCTCCATACGCACACGTTAGAGGTTGAGATTATTCGGCGGACAATACCGAACTTGTACAGCAATGAACTCTTCTCTTCTTCCGTCAGGGTGGAGTCTGCAAGCTTCTTGAAGGGCAAACCTACAAATTGTACCGGCCAGTTGAACATGAATCGTGTTGCAATCCACACAGTTCACACATAATCTTACCGGGCATAGTGTGCATGACAATCGGCGCATATTCCGATCGGCAAACTGGGCAAAGGCGCGACAGCAGTGCTTCGTTGCATACACGGCAGATCTTCCAAGCCCCAGGGGCACATTGGGGGCACTGATGATTCTCCAAGATTGGGCTGACTTCACTACCCTCATCCATGCAAACAACACATGTATCCCCGTGCACTTCATCACTTTTCCCTTCCTCTTCTTTCTTCACTTCTTCCACGGCATCCACAGACTCAACTACAACTGAATCGTCATTCTTTCGACTCTTCTTGGTCGCATGTTCGTCTTGATTGTTGTCCGAGCTCATTCTGATTACTTTCGACCTATCGACTGACCCTTCCAATAAACAAACAATGAATTCAAGATCCAATCCATTGGCATGTGAATTCATTCGCAAAGGTTGACAACAATTTCATCCAGACGACAGCCCCTCTCAGCGCGTCCCAAGTTACGCAGGAGGGGCAAAATTCGAAAAAAGAAGCCGGAGATCCGGGTCGATGCTCGTCATTTTTCCCGGGTCCAGGAAAGTAGATACTGAAGGTGAGGGCTTGGGCTTTATCCATCATTCCAAAGACTTTCTACACTTGCTAAAAAAAGCCATTTCGTTGAACAACGAAGCCGCTAAACCTAATATATATGTACAGTTAGTTGAGGTTCCACAGAGAGACTCTCTTTACAATGAAATATACTGACGAACAAGGCAGTCACTCATTTCAATCGTCATCGCTGTAATAGTCTTCTGCAGAGGGCCCTTCTTGGCCGCCTCGTCGAGCAGCTGGATCACGTTCATCAGCTTCTGCACTAAGCGCTTGGAACCACTGAAAGAAGGGGTCGTATTCGACGATGTCAGTCTGACCCGGATCAAGTGTGTCCAGAAGCTGATTCATTTCCTCTTCCGGTACGAAAATGCCCAAATTCTGAATAATTTTCTGAGCGTTTTCTCTTGTGACTTTTCCGGTGCCTTCCAAATCGATTTCGTCAAACTTCTTCTTAAAGATACGTAATTCGACATCGGAGACACTTTCTGCTTTTGTTTTCTCCACAATGAACTGTGCGATCTGACCACCAAAGGATGTCTTGATCAAATATGCGACCGTAATAAACATCCCAATCCAATCAATCGCCACAAGAAACAACGAAAACGTGTAAAGTTGCGGTGATGTGGATTGACAAAAAATCGCCAAACTTAAAATCGCCGCTCCAATGATGGCGACAATGAATAAGACAAAGCCAACGGCGGCATACGCGCCCATTACCCATCGCAGTGACTTGAATGGGAATAAGATTTGACGTTTAAAACTGAACGCTGGAATGTCGATGAATATGTTGTCGCCCATGTAGACCCAGGTGAACACCAGGAGATACAAATAACAAACCGCTACTTGTGCGGAAACAAAGCCTACAAGACGAACAGCATGCCCCAAAATTAGATTGTCCTCGTAATATTCACCGAGGAAATGGCTAAACCTACCATCAAGAGGGTAACCACAGGACCCTTCGAAGGAGTTGAGAATAAGTTGTCCGCTGAAGATGATCAAGAGCGAAAAAATGGCGGGCAAGAAAGAGCCCAGCAAAACAGGACCAGACCATTTGCGATAAAAGTCGTCATCTTCACCGTACGCCTCTAAAGATGAAAAATCGGGGGCGGCAGCGATGGTCTCCTCTGGTGATTTTTCTTTCTTGGAGCGTGCACGACGCGACCTTCGTGACGACGACATTGAACGATCCTTCAACTACCAATGATGCCAAAAGTCCATTCAATTTCACATAAAAGTGAATCAAGCCATCGATCTTTGTCTGAAAGTCAGTCAGTTGCTGTCATTTCGTCATTTCCCATTCGAACGACGAACTCCAAACTGCTTTGGCCTTATCATCGACTTTGATGCGAAGTCGTAACGTCGTAACGGCTGATATGTACTATCTCATTAAATGTATTAGCTGTATCATAGCCATTTTGGGCCTTGATTGTGTACCGCCTGAGAGTTGGAGTTGCTTTGCACACCACAGGAGCACAGAATGACACATTCTCAGCTAGTTGTCGAATGAAGATGTACTACTAGCACTACGCAGATGAATGCAGCGAAGGATCAAACATCCAACCTCCAAACCCATGAAAAAGGAGTGCATTTCAGATACTATTCACATTCACCATGTGGGGTTTACACTTTCCCATATTTGCGTCTGCGGAGTCAGGTATTGCTGAAGGCGAAAGCGTCATCAATGCAAGAACATTAGCGTTGTATGCAGGGGCCATCTTGACGACGACCATTTTGTTATGGCTGGTGCGTCCTGAGAGTGAGGACAAGTTTCTGAATGGACGAAAGCTGGTCACTGTTTTGAAGGGCCTTCCGCTCTTTGGAAATGCGCTTGATTTCTTGCCTCAAAACATTTTGAACACTCTTTACACGTATCCTTCCCGCTACGGCGATCACATCATCTTCTACGCCATGCTGCACAAGTGTTACTCCATTGCCAATCCTGTCACTGCGCGTGAAATCTTGATGAAGCGCCCGAAGCATTTCTGTCGGCAGACGTTGATGGAATACGCGACGGGACGTATTGGCTTGCTGCAAAGCGTGTTCATGGCACGAGGTGTGGTTTGGAGCCAGCAGCGTCGCAACATTTCCCCTGCATTCAACCACAAGAATGTACGAGAATACGAAAAGGATATTCATGAGGTGATTCGTCGTTGGATTGGAACGTTGCATGCACAGAATCGTGCTGCACAAGCACATGACCAGCAGCAGCAGCAGCAGCAGCAGCAGCCTGTGCAAACGACAGACATGTTACGGGAACCATTCCACATGACCGTCAGTGTCGTCAATCAAGTCGTGTTTGGAGTCACACCGGACCATCCTACGGCAGCATATTTCTATTCACCACAGCTCATTGACGATTTACTGGTCCAGTTTCGCTACGTCATGGAATCCATCTTTTACCCATTTCCTTTCTGGTCAATTCCGTTTTTCCCTCCGTTGAACAACTTGGAGAAGCAAGCGGTTGCCGCCGCCGAACGATTCAAACAAAACACCATGCCTATCATTCAACAAAAACGACAGGAAGCGTCGTTAGGTTCAACGGCCAAAGAGTCTCCAAATGCTTCGACCCCTGCTGCTGCAGCAGCTGCAGCAGCTGCAGGTGGCAACGAGTTGAAGACATCCATGATCGATCATTTGATTGTACGTGATCATCTGTCCGCTGAAAATGCCGCACAGTTGGTAGAGAACGATGAAATCCTCGCCAATGTACGGATTATCTACTTCGGGGGCATTGACACCACCGCCGTGGCCATCTCTTGGATCTGCTACCACTTGGCGATGCATCCCGCGTGGCTGCATCTCTTGCGCCTGGAAATTGAAGAAGCGTTGATACGGGCCGCCACCGAAGCCATCACCAACGACGCCACCAATCTCTCCTCCACCACGAAACTCGAAGAAAACGTATGGTTTCATCGCTTGGCAGCCGTGAACTTTGACACGTTGGAGGCACAGTTACCGTTCTGTCAAGCATTGGTCAAAGAAAACATGCGCTGCAAGGGACCTGTCTCTGGGTATATTCATAATCTGGAGACGGATATCCCATCCTTTGTCTGTTCGAATGGATTGACGATTGAAGCCTCGAAAGGCTTCATCAACATCAACTTGGAGGGCATTCATCATCATCCAGAGTATTATGAAGACCCCTGGGTATTCCGTCCCGAACGTTGGATTGAGAAGGATACACCGGCGGCGGAATGGTTGGAGAAGATCACCACCGGTCGTGGGAGCAGCGGTAGATGCCACAGAAGCAGCTTTAGCAGTAGCAGTAGCGGCAGCAGCAGTAGCGGTGGTATTGCCGCGACGCAATGTTCCACGGCCCGACAACTGCAATCCATGGAAGAAAGCTACATGCCGTTTGGTGCTGGACCTCGCATCTGTCCTGGCAATAAGATGTCCTTGGTGGAACAACTGATTGCCGTGGTCTACTTGGTCATGTTCTTTGACATCGAGTTGGGCTGTGCGAAAGAGGAGATTCAACGAGTCTGTTCCGTCACGTCTCCACCGAACAAAATGCCAATTCTACTGACACCGCGACGCACGTGGTAAACGCAATACAAATATATGTTAACGCACAGGTTTTGAATGTATTTAAAATGGTAGCGGGTGTGTGTGTGTGTGTGTGTGTGTGTGTGAGTGTATTTGGGTTGTTCATGTGGCAGACACGGTCGTCGCATTGGCGGCCGAGACAATGTAATTGGTACAAACACGTGTGCTACCCAATCGTCGCGCTTCGGTGGAACCACCCGAGGTTTGTTTCATATACACCGCTTGCCAATCGGCAAAGGGGCGAAAGAACGACATGGAATTGTCGGCATCAAACCTGGGTACCCATAGCTTTTGCTGCGCAAATGGATTCTTCGTCGCATACTGTGTCTCATTGGCGGAGTGGTAGTATACGCGTTGACCCTGTCGAAAATCGGTCATGATATCCAACCAGGTGTAGTAGTTGGTGTAAAAACCAACTTCAATTCCGTATACTTCTTGCGCGTAGCGGTTGTACCGCCAAAGAAACTCCACGTTGGCGTAGTGCAAATAGGAAAAGTAGTAATTGGGCATGGTGTCTTCGACGTTGACGAACAGCGACTGCAGCGTGATGTTCTGAATATTACTGGTGTTGTAATTGGGTATCGTGGTGTCGTAAAAGGGCGTGTAGTCGAGTGCGAAATAGTCGGTCGAGTTGGAGCTGGTTGAATCACTCTCCGACAAGGAGTGCGGACGGAACGTGATGTTATAACGTCGCAGGTACTCCACCAATGTATCGAGCTGATATTCAGGTGTTCCACAAGACAAGTCATTGTTGATGGCGTATGGACTGCTGTCCACACAGGGATATACATACAAGGAGATGTCCTTGGTTCCAGCACGCCACGCGGAACGTATCGTTTGGACAAGTGATGGATTCAGTGTGCCATTGTAGAAGACAGCTTGAATGATCCCGAAGGATTCATCGAGATCAGCTGCATCGAAGTATGCCGCCCAAGCTGTCGATGTAGAAATGGATCGTGACAAATCAATGCCAACTCGCGCACGCCCAGGCGCAAACAAGACCAAAATGTAACCCAAGAGTAGAACCAAGCGCATGTTTGCCATAACGAAGATTCCTCCGCAATAGTGATAAAACAGACTTTGATCTTCCACAAGTCTTCAAAGCAATGTGAATCGCCTGATGTGAACAAGTGAACCATGAACGATCCATTTCCCACGCCTGCCGCTTCGGTGTTGTCCGTTGTTCTTCCACGCGCACAACAAGCACCGACGAATGAAACGCACGAGCACTTCGACAGCCGACTGCTGTCCCTTCGTTGCCCCCTTTCTCCATTTCTTGACTTTACAATGAACACAAAGTAAAGCGGAACCAAAGTGCGAAGAAAAAATAAGGAGATTGGGATTTCATTAGTTAATTTGAGTTGAAGAATACAGTCAATGGTTGTGAGGCAACCCGGAGCCATATATGATATCATATATGGCCCCGGGGCTTCGCAGGGTAAATATAAATGAAACGGTTTTACGTGTCATCATCTTCATGTCGCACTCCAAGTTTTGGACGCACATCCGAAACTTCATCATCGTCATCATGCACAAACAGTTGGCAGTCAGTTGATTTGCTCTTACTACTATGAATATGGACTGTTGCGGAATTTGCGGAAAAAATAATCACATTTTAATAACTTCCACGTGTGACTTCAAAATCATCTGCTTGCTGTCAGCATCAAACAGTTGGCCATTGTCCATTCCAATTTACTTTCAAAATGGCGAGTATTTTTTCCGCAAATTCCGCATCGAGTCACAAGCAGGTGTTGGTTGGTTCGCCATTGATGATATGAATATGGACGGTTGCGGAATTTGCGGAAAAAATAATCACATTTTTATAACTTCCACGTGTGACTTCAAAATCATCTGCTTGGTGTTAGCAGCAAGCAGATGGTCATTGTCCCTTCCAATTTACTTTCAAAATGGCGAGTATTTTTTCCGCAAATTCCGCCGTCGTCGTCATGTCAATCTTCATAGATGAATAGCGACGCACTAAGACCCCCAACTGGATGCACATGTTTGGATGGAGTGTTTGTTTCGTGCGGCTGAAGTGATGCGTATGCTTTCCATAAACTGGTAGTCGCAGTCGTTGCGTTTGAATTGGAGGCGTATTAGCTCATCAATGACGTCTTTGAAATAAATGCCATCAGCATCGTCACGTTTGCGAATAATGAAGTTGTCCCGTTTGATGTGGTTGCTGGTTCTATCCACGAGAAACTCATCCTGGTAAATAATGACGTCGTCGTCGGTGAGTTTCTTCGTTTCAATTTCATCAACTGTTCGGAAGCACGATACGGTGAACTGTGCATTTGGAAAGCGGGATTTGATTGCGATAAGAACGTTGTCCATATATGCATGCAATATAATTATTTCCTTAAGCTGGAAGTAATTGTCGGTCTTAATACTATGAATATCTACACATACATCCACTGAAACCAATGGCGGCGTTTGTTTTTTTGTTGTTCCAGTTCCTCCAACTGTTTCCGCTCTTGTTCACGTCGTTCTTCTAACCACTGGTTAAGCTGATGCTGTTCTATGTTTTTTGCAATCTTTGACACATGCGTAGGTATTTGTTGCAAACAACGTGTGATTTCACGGGTTGCATTTTGCATTTGTGGGAGTGGCTTAACGTTTATTTGATAGTTTTCAATGGCAGTGGTCATTTTTTCAATGAGCCGTGTATTTCTGTCGTGTGCGTCCATGACCGTTTTACAGACGGATGTCTCATAACTCCCCCCTAAACAACAATTGCAGAAATCATTTAATACACTTTCCACATTTCGTACACACAGGTATACCTCTTGAAATTTGTTCTGGTCAAGTTCTTCATTGTTGTCCAGGGATTTGTTTAGCGAATGCATGAAACTAATAATTACTTGGTCAAGTTGTTCGTAGCGGTTGGCGAATTCCATCTATATACTTGTGCAATATAATATTTCTTTTATATTGAACTAATTATAAATCCGTCGTCGTCATCATGTCATCAGTGAAAATGATTTATCAATTTCAAAATGGAGCGGGGGTCGTGCGGAAAGGTATTTATTCCTAACAAAAATTGCTTATTTTTGTCGTATATTCGCAGGTCTCGGTCGTATATTATATAATATTTGCCGTGAGGGGTTATCTGGTATTTCTCTTTCTCCTTAATTTCCGAGCCCCGGGTTGCCATGGCAGCACTCAGTGATTCCATGTAAATTAAATCCGCAATAGATTGGTTGTTGTCCATATATACGTGCAATATAATATTTCTTTTATATTGAACTAACTATCGGTCGGTCTTAATACTATGAATATCTACGGCTACAATGCATCGGCGGCAGAAGCCCCGCTTTCTGTTTCTGGCTTTGCTCGGTGTTCGCTCGCCAATTCTTGGCAAACGCCATAGAATCCCTTTTGAAAGAGTTTGTTGGTTTCCAACACGAAACCGTTCACCACGGAATCCACGAGCAGCTGCTTTACCGCTCGCAAGGTGAGTAGTTCTTTTTCTTCATACACGGAAATGCCCGCCACGCCCCGCTCACATTTGAACTCGTCGGGGTTGCCCGTGGTGATGACCTTGATGCGGCGGCGTGAGTTGGGGAGAGCGAGTTCTAAAACGACGTTGTCGGCAAAGTTGCAAATATCCATATGTATTGGGAAGATATAATAATTTGAGTTTAAACTTATTTTTTTTTATCTGGAACTATAGTATATGCTCAAGGAAATTCTGAAAGAGAAACGCCCCCGCCTAACCGACAGTAGTCTGAATACGTATGCTTCCGTGCTGCGGAACGTTTATAAACGTGCATTTGGCGATGCAAAAGAGGAGGACATGGATGTGAAGAAATTTGACAAAGACACGAAGGAGGTGCTGGAAACTGTGGAGGGGTATGCCGCTTCAAAAAGAAAGTCTATTTTAGCGGCATTAGTTGTTATTACCGATGGCAACCAAGCGTATCGCAAGCCGATGCTGGAAGATATTGCGGAATACCGTGAGGAAATCGGAAAACAACAGAAAACGGAGAAACAAAAGGAGAACTGGGTCACCACGGAAGAATTGCAGCAAATGTATGAAAAATGGAAGGCACTTGCAACCCCGCTTTTGAAGCGAAAGGATGCCCTGACTTCTGCCGAGCTGCAACGTGTGCAGAACTTTGTGATGCTGGCTCTGTATACATTAATTCCGCCCCGCCGTTCTGCCGATTATTTCAATTTCAAAATCCGAAACGCCAATGAGACGGAGGACAATTTTATGAAACCGACGAAGGTGAAGAAGGGACAGGACGCACCGACGGACGCAAGCGGCGAACGCATCACCACGAAACAAATGTTTGTTTTCAATAAATACAAAACTGCATGGAAATACCACGCACAGAACTGCGGCGTTCCTGATGAATTGGAAAAGATAATGAAGGCGTGGATACGTGTAAATCCGCACGATTATTTGCTTATTGATACGAATGGCAACAAACTGGATGCGAGCAAAATGCACCAGAGATTTAACGCTATCTTTGGGCGTAAAGTTTCCACGACCGCCTTCCGTCATTCGTTTTTGACCGATAAATACAAGAACACCATGGAGGCAATGCAAGAAATGAATACGGATTTGAAAAAGATGGGTTCGTCATTGGCACAAGCATCTACGTATGTGAAGTTGGATTAAGTATAATTAGTTCAATTTAGAAGACATATTATATTGAACAAGTATATAGGGATGCAAAAGAAGAACCAACCGAAAACTCACCAACGAAATCCGCACCAACATAAGAACGAACAACATGACGCATATCGCCGTTGGAAAACCTGGAAAAATATGTTGGCTCGCTGGGCAGCGCCTCCCGATCCCGCTCCCACTCACGTCCAAGTACCGCCTTCGTTAGTTTATCCAAATGCTGAGATATATCGCAAGTTTGGAATTATTATTTGGCCCTAACACCATATTTACAAAATCTATATAGCGGCATTTTCTGGCACTATATATATTACAATGGAACCCGTTGAAGTAAAACAGTTCAGTGCAAAGCAGTTGTCCAAACTACGCAATGGTCACCCCGTTCGTTTCGCAAAGGGTGCGGGCATGACCGTTTCACTTTCGCCAGATAAGAAGAGCAAGTTGGAAAAAGCGTTTCAGAAAAACAAGGCCGTCACTCTGGCACTTTCACAAGATGAGATTGAGATTAGCGGCTCTGGCTTATTTGCGGGTGGCAAGATAAATATGAAACCGCTGCAGAACGTGTTGGGGGTGCTTAAGAAAGCGGGAGATAATGCGGGTAAACCGTTTGAGAAGACCGTGAAAGTGAACCCGTTTAAGTTAGGTTATGACCTGGGCCATGACGTGATTGCGCCAGAGTTGAAAAAAGCACCAGGAATACGTGAAGCATATGGCGGCAAACTCAAAGTGCCAAAAGGGCTTGTGAAATTTGGCTCTAAATTAGGAGAAGATGTTGCGAAGCAAGCGGCGAAAGAAATCGTTAAAGAAGGCGTTAAATCTGCAATTGCAGGCGAGGGTGTGCGTCGTCGTCGTCTCGGCAAACGTTTGGGTAATTCTCACATTAAATCGGTCACCAAGGAATTGGGCCGTGCAGGCAAGCAAATATTGCGTGATGTGATTCTGCCAGAAGGAAAGAAGGCATTGACGCAAGCCATTCGCAGCGGTATGTCTACTGCATCAGAACCCGCATTTGCCGAAGCATCGTTTAGCGATGAAATTCCAATGGCGGAAATATACGGCAATGGTTTGTATGCGGGTGCGAGAGGCGGCAACCTTGTGAGTTTATCGGGCATCAGTTTGCTGTCGCCTTATAACCCGAACGTGGCCAGTCAGCCGCAATTTGCCAATGCAACGAATGTAGGTCGTTGGTAAAAAGTGAAACGGTTTTGCCGCCATCGGGCCTAAAGGCCTAAAATCCTTCGGTTTCTGAAACTACTACTACAATATCTCCAATCCCAAGGGGTACTTTTGAAAATGGAATGATTTTAGGCCTTTAGGCCCGATACACGATGACGATGACGCAGTTGCAACAGCAAAATCTCCGTTGGCATTTTATCATTTTGTAATGTATAATGCGAGCTGATTTGATTCGTGAGTTTATCAAGGCCTCTTATGCTCCCGTTCCGCCAATGGATGTGGAAGGCTACGCATTGGATGCATCCATAAGCAACAAAACGGCGTTGATTTATTTCCATCCCGAAACGAAACAAGCGGTAGTGGTTCATCGTGGAACGCAAGGCGTTTCAGATTGGGGCAACAATTTGGCGTATGCAACTGGTTATTATCGCTGGACTGGTCGTTATAAAAAAGGCGAAAATGCACAGAAAAAGGCCGAAAAAAAGTATGGTGCGAAAAATGTGACAACTATTGGACATTCTCAGGGTGCGATTTTAGCGCGTAATTTAGGGTCAAATTCCAAGCAGGTGATTAACGTAAATCCCGCTTGGATGGGGGAGGGTCATCTCGCAAATGAGTATGTGGTTCGCAGCGACAGCGACCCGATTTCAAAGACTTTTGCATTGAAAAAAGAGATAAATAATGTGTTGTATCCATCGTGGAGTGCGAAGCACAACGTGACGATTGCATCAGACCCGACTTCTTCATATGCGGATGAGCATAACAGCGATGTGTTGGAACGGCTTGGTGATGCGGAAATTGGCGGTTCTGGATTCGGGCAATATCATCATCATATTGCATCTCAGCCGCAATTTGTGAATGCGACGAATGTGGGCAGATGGTAAAAAGTGAAACGGTTTTTGCGAAGTTTCGGACGCACCGTCCATAACTGTCATCATCATCATGTCACGGGCCTAAAGGCCTAAAATCCTTCCATTTTCAAAAGTACCCCTTGGGATTGGAGATATTGTAGTAGTAGTTTCAGAAACGGTTGGATTTTAGGCCTTTAGGCCTGTGACATGAAGGCGATGATTTGTCGGTTGAAATGCGGTTTTCACATAGAAATATAATATTTGCACATGTTATAGAATGCTTCAGGAACAAGTGCAAAGTGGAATGTTGACCAACTACCAACTGGAAGAACTGGCGAAACGCATGCGAATTCCGTTGGAATTTTGCGGCTTCAAGGATGAGCTTCCGAAGAAGCTGAAGGCGAATCGTTCGTATATTATCAACATGGACGATTCGATAGATGAAAAAACTGGCAAGCAAAGTGAAGGCACGCATTGGACGTGTTTCCAATTTGTAAAGCATCCGAATGGAAAAGAGCAGGCAATTTACTTTGATTCGTTTGGCGCACCTCCTCCGCAGGTTGTTTCGCAACGTATGCAATCATCCTTTGGTTTGAAGTACATGCCGAATACGACGAAAAATATCCAGAGCATGATGGCGTACGCGTGTGGTTGGTATTGTTTGGCGTTTTTGCATTTTATCAATGCATATTCTGGTAGAAGTTGTGATTTATACAGGGATACGGAGGAGTTTCTGGCGTGCTTTGATGATTTGGCGGACTCTGTGGATTTCAAGAAGAATGAGTATGTGCTGAAAATGTTTTTCCAAGCGGAAGACCCTCGGCTGCGGCGTGAGATAGATGTGATTAGTAATACGAATTCCATTACACAGGGTGATGCGGATGCGTTGGATGTGAGTGATTTGTAGATATTCATATAATGAATATGGACGAGTCTATGAATGCCTTACGAGGTCGGGGTTTTCTTCTCGCCATTTTTGTTGTCTTTCTGCGATGATACGTGCTTGTTTTTCAAAATATTTGCGTCGTTTTTGTTCCTTGGTGAGCGGCTTCTTGTCGTCCGTCCATGTTCCGTTGGCGATGGCGAGCCGTTTCGCTTTTGCGTTGTTGTAGTAAATCTTGAAACGGTCACGGTTTTTCTCGTAGTACAGCTGCGAGTATGTCTTTTCTTTGCGAATATCTTGCGTTTGCATGTATAATACAAGATATTTTATTTTTCGGCAACTAAACGGCTTCAGTGCCTTTGCCGTGCATTTTGCGAGCAATTGCCCGCAATCCCTTTCCTTTAACAGCCGCCGCCTTTTTGGTGTACGACGCTTTTGCACACGTCAAAGCTTGCTTGTAAGAACATCCATGTTCTTTTTGGTATTGTTTCACGTGTTCAATCCAAGACATTGTATAATGTAGCGATATACAAAATCT
This sequence comes from Poteriospumella lacustris, assembly GCA_008000375.1. NCBI lineage: Eukaryota > Chrysophyceae > Chromulinales > Dinobryaceae > Poteriospumella > Poteriospumella lacustris. The sequence goes on from SMOI01000162.1 coordinate 12,798, forward strand.
TGCTATTTTTTTACTCCCATGCATGGAACCCCAGAAAATACTCCACGTTGCCCCAGTCCTTTAGTTGAATCATGTAGTGCAAATACTCTATGTCCACCAATAACAACGGCGCCCCCTCATTTGGTGGTTTGTTGATTTTACTGCAAATTTGCATGACTTTTTGCTTGTCGTCGCTATTCATACCATTAAGAAGATGCTGCAACCTTGTTTTGAAAACACGCTTTACCATTGTTGTAATATGCACGGATAAAAAAGAAAGTCGGCGTTACGCATTTTGTTTTTGAAGGAGGTTCCGATAGTGCTGCGTTTTTTTGTGGATTGTCTCAAGGTCATATATTACCGATACAATTATGTCACGATTATGATGCAACGCCGACAGGTCCCTTCTCAGTTTGGGGGAAGGTCTTTTATGTGAATAGTGGGAATTTATCAATGCGACCTGCTCCTCAATAGCCTCATATGCGTCATACAGACTTTGAATGTACTCATATAAATCTTCCATGTATTCAAAATCACGCTTTTTATGAAACAACATGTCTTTATTGATGCGTTCGACTGTTTCAGGCCAATCCGTATCGTAATCCCCAGTGGTGTATATGAGTTTTTTTTCTTCGGTTGTTGCTTCCTCAACGGGTGGGCGATATTTATTACGTGGTTCCTCTAAAGCTACGGGTTCATCAGAGTGGGTCGGTGCTACTTTTGAGCTGGTCAGGCCTTTTCCATCTATTTGCTTGGGTATTAAGTAATCGAGGAAATTGCGACGGAACTTTTTACTTGGGTCAGGTTCATCTATTTTTGTAACAAGACAGTCCCTATGTTTCGCAGTTGCTCTCTCGTAAATGTCAATGAGTTGCTCTTTGCTTAATCCTAACCCTGTTTCCTTAAGAATCGTTGTTATGTCACGGTAACTGTTGAGTTTTAAAATAATTAAGTAATTTACATTTTGCCGTATGAAACGTGGGATAGCAAAGTATGACTGTGCCAAATACAAAATTGAGACACCCCGCTTGCGACAAGACTTGTAGTAGTCGCAAATGGACTTTTGGTTTTTTTCCAAAACCAAGTCATCAATAATAACTAAGTGGTTCTCCTCTTTATTGAAATCACTCAGATTTGGCAAATTATGTATCCCTTCTTTTACCACAATTTGATTTGACCATTCCACAAGAGCGTTATATAATGGCTCGTCTTTGTCACACGTCACGATGTCAATGCTGGAAAATGTACCCTTTCTTGCATTGAAAAGGTTAATAAGATTAACAACAAAGTTCGTTTTACCCGACCCCGATGGAGCCACTACGACGGCTCTAAATGGTATTTCTAAATTGTGCAGGTCAAAGTTTGGGTTCTCATAGTTTGGCAACAGGTGCTTTGGCACATGTTCATACATATTAATCATGCGTGTGGGGTCAACGGGCGGAAGCTTCTTTTTGGGTGGCATATACATGCCTGAGATTAAAAAATGTAAAAATTAAATGTATTGTCATATGTCAACTGATGTCAGCTACTGTTCCGCCTACGCAAAACACACCCATTTTCAACAACGAAATGTATACCGAGGCAGCGAATGCGTCGCTCACCGTTTCAAAAGGCGACCAGCGGTATCTGCGTTTTCCTACGGCACAAGGCGCACAAAACATGCAAGATACGACTATTAACGGTAAATTGGTGTGCAACAACTCAGCTACATTTACACAGCAACCGATGCAGCAACTAAACAGCAGCACAGCATGGGCTTCCACGTCTGGGCCGCTTGGTTTGGCGAAAAACTCGCAACCAATCATAAACCCATTAGTGACTGGTGTAAAGGCGTTAACGTGTAACACCTTTGGGTATGGAAGTGGTGGCACTTTTAACTACCCCGAGAATGGGTTAGTATATGACTCAAAGCGTCAACAATTTGTGACTTGTGCGTTTTCGGGCGGAAATTCAACAAATCAAATTAAAGTATCAACCGATGGATGCGTTACATGGCAAAACCGAAGCTATGCGGCAACAACCTCAACCTTTGACTGGTGTGTTTTCTATTTTGAGAGTATAGATACGTATTTATTTACATCGCAAACGGGAACAGCAACGACTGGGCGAGTAATGATTAGTACCGACGGATGCAACACGTTTACGCTTTACAATACGCCTTCCAATAATCTGTTTTTTCGTGGAGCAGCATACAGCCCCGAGTTAAACGTAATGGTAATTGTCAGTTTAAGCACAAATCAAACAACTACCAATGGCATATGTTATAGTTTGGACCAAGGCCAGACATGGGCAGAAGCAATAGTGCCAGCAGTAATATCCAGTCGCATTCAAGTGCGGTGGGTGCCAGAACTGAAACGGTTTTTTACAACCCATATAAGCGGCTTCGTATTGTATAGTGACGATGGTATTAATTGGACAAGCACAACTACGTATCAGGGTGCGGCACCAATAAATCAGGCGGCTCCCCTTGAATGGTCACGTGAACTTGGTATGATGGTGAGTCGTCCAGCGAATAACAATCTAAACGTGAATTTTTTGTCGTATTCCGCAGATGGGTTAACGTGGAATTATTGCAATAACACTTCCTTTTTTCCATCTAACATGAGTGATTTGAAATGGATACCGCAGTTGGGGTTATTTGTTGGCGTTTTTGCGTCGGGAACAGGCCAACGCATGGCATACAGCAATACAGGAATAGACTGGTACATGCAGTCCACCCCAGCAGACCTGACTTACAGAAGCATCGCTTACAGTCCCCAACTCGGATTATTGGCGTCAGTTGGCAGTCAACCAAGCGAACCTCGTGGAATGGTGACACGCTTAAATAACCGCATGCCTTCGTCGTGGACTGTGTTTGACAGCTCTTATAACCAAATTGATGCATCTGGAAATTGGACGTTTAAAACCAACAATTTATACACGGATTCTACGCAAACGATTCACAGTAAAAATGCGTTGGAATTGGATGGCACGGTAGGAACAGACAGAATGGTATACACGTCATATGTCAACTACCGAAATCAAAATGACAATGCAAATTGCACGCAGCACTACGCCTCTCTCGGCGACATGTTTTATGACAACAACGTCAATGGCGGTTCCCATATTTTTGCGGCAAACGATGCTTCTGGAAATAAAGTAAATATAATTGACGCTGATACATCACGGATTACCACTCGTGAGCCAACATTTCAGCAATTAAGTAATAGCACATCGGTGTTTAATGACACAAACGGGTTTTTGGGAAAAGCAAAAGATGCAGCTGTTGCGGTCAATCCAACCTCTGCGGCGGCGATTGCAGCCGTTTCAACTTGGCAATTAAGAAATACGCCGTTGACGGATTCACTAAACCGAAGTATTTGTTGGAGTCCGCAATTGGGATTGTTTTGCTGTGTCAGTAGTACCGGTCCCGTAAATACGAGAGTAATGACCAGTCCTGATTCTGTCACGTGGACTTACAGAACAACACCAGATTTGGCATGGCAATCGGTTTGTTGGGCTGATGCACTCGGTTTATTTGTGGCGGTTGGAAATAGTGGTACAGGCCAAAGAGTCATGGCTTCCGCTGATGGGATTACATGGTCGTCTTGGACAAGTGCAGCTGACTTTTCGTGGACATGTGTTACCTATTCTACCGAATTGAACCTGTTGGTTGCGGTGGCATCTACTGGCGGTCCAAACAATATAATGACATCCAGCAATGGCACCACGTGGACTTTGCGAACGGTCCCGTCTTCGGTTCAATTAAACTCCGTTATTTGGTGTCCAAATTTAGCGTTGTTTGTGGCGGTTGGCAATGGTTCCGTTGCTTTCATCTCACGAGACGGAATTACTTGGCTTTCTGTGGCAGTTCCGAACCGTGCATGGTCAGGTCTTGCCTATTCAAATATAACAAACACGATTGTGGCTACCGCAACATTGGGCGTAAACCGTTTCATGTATTCCACCGATGGTTTTGCGTGGCAACTTGCTACCACCCCAGTGAGCGATTTTGAATGGTTATCATGTACATACAGTCCTGCGTTGCAGTTGTTTTTAGCAGCGGCAACTTCCTCGGGCATGCCAAATCAATTTGCGACATCCCCTGATGGTTTGAATTGGACATTGAGATACGCCGCATCCACTGGAATACAGGTGAACAGTGTGTGTTGGTCGCCAGAGTTAGGCATATTCGTAGGTTGCGGACTTGCTGGTGCATCTGGCCAACGCATTATTACGTCGTCTTTCCAACACAGAGTGCCAACGCAATTAAACGTGTTTGCTTCGCCGTCAAATACCATATCGCAGGCGGGTGACTGGGCGATACAAGGAACTTCGTTTCAAAGCAGCAATGCGGTCACTCTTGGTTCCACCAATGCGAACACCACAATTCAAGTTGGAAGCACCAACGCGTTGCGATTGTCTGGAGGCATGTTAACAGCCACTACAGCGGCTGGAAGTGCGGGGCAGTACTTATTGGTCACGGTGAATAATATCCCGTATAAAATCGCATTACTGAATGTGTAAAAATCCACGGGATTCTTTTCTGTTGCATATATAATGAGCGAAGAACAGCCAGTAGTTGCATTGTATGAAATCGGTCAAAAATTGAAAAGGGTTGAACCGGGACGTGATATACATAGTATTGGTGCGACGGTGCTTGAGTTTATTGAAACAAATGAAACGGTTATTTACCACGTGCAGTATGATGAGGGCAATACGGGCTGGTGGAGTCAGGACAATCTCGTACAGTGGACAGTGGATGACACCAAGGCATTTATGGGGATTGCATGATGACGACGACGTTGCTATAAGAAAAACAGAAAATTATTGAGCATTTGCGTGTATTTTTGGATTAATTGCATGCTTAATCCAAAAAAGGATGATGGAAACAAAGAAAATTCGTTTTTCCATGGAGAAATTGAGAGTTGGAAATGAATAAAAATATTTTTATTGTCCCACACACGCAAGAAAAAGAGATTTTCTTTGTGTATCTGCTTGAAATCTGGATTATCGCCGCATTCCGCCGCAAATTAATCCAAATATTGAGCTTGAACTCCGTTGTTGCTTGAAGAAAAATAACGACCCGTCGTCGTCATCATGTCAAGTTTCGGACGCTCCGTCCAAAACTCCGTTCATCGTCATCATGCTCACGCACTGACACGTGCGCCCTTCAGCACATCCAAATCAATGCTGCACCCGAACTCAGTGAATACGTACAAATCAATTGCCTTTGCCGATTGGTTCACACCTAATATCTGCACAGATTTTCCAACAGACAATTCCATGGCAGGCATGCGACTCACATTGACATAGTGGAAACAGTAAGCCGTTTCAAAATCCAACTGCGATATTAACCCGTCGCCACCAATGCCGTATTGAGAACCAGCAGAATACGAATTGCAACCATACATGTGTTCCAAAAACGTCTGGTACGTGTACAGAGCATTATCCAGCAACGCATTGTCACCTGAAATCTTCACGTTAAAGTTGTTCAGCAAACACAACGGCGAAGTGGTGGCACCAGCAGTATCAAATGGAGAGAGCAATGGCGACACTCCAGCACACGCTGCCGAAGTAGTGGTGAAATAAGGAACGCACAACACACTCTTTAAGCCCGCTTGCGAGTTTGTCACGATGGAGTTGAACTGAGCATTGGGAGAAATGTTTTGAATCAAATACTGAGCAATATCCGTGTACATGACACGCTTGATGGGAGAGGACATATAAGCCTGTTCCAAAACTGGATCGAGCACGAACACTGGCACGTTTAACATTACCTGCGAAGTGAAGGGCGATGATTGGCAGCCGTCAGCAACTTGGTCACCCCATTGTACTTGGTTTCCAACAAACACGGACGCAAGTATGGACTTGGCTGCAACGCACGCAACTGAACCGTTTGATGCAGTAGCACTTGAAATCATCAACGGGTTAGTTCCCGAGGACTGCGAAGTAACGTTTGCGAGCGTCAACTCCTTGGTACCACCAGTGGTCACCGTAACTTGCGTCTGGTTCAAGGTCATGGTAATCGTCATGTTCACACCTTTGCAGAGAGGCATATTATCAAAAAACGAGTGCAACTGTCTTAATGGTAAAATAGCCATTACTGCAATTTGTGTAACGCCTCCCGCCGCACTGGTTGCCTTATTGAACACATAATTCTTGTAAATGTTATTGCATGCATTTGCAGTTAGCAACGTGCTAAATGCAGCCTGACTAGGGGTTGTAAGACCATCAGGGTCGTAGTTGATATACTGTTGTCTCTTTAGCAAACCTTGATTATACACATTGTAGCTGTTGTTAGCACCCGTAACGACAGTGGAAGCAAAGGCGTTTCGGTTATTGCACGTTCCCATTCCGTCCGTAGTGGCAGCGGCTGCGAAACTGAATGACATCGGGTCGTCGGGAAAGAACCCGATAGATGCACCAATGGAGGCCACGTCCCCATAAGAGAGCGTGGTCATCAGCTTAAAGTGATTCCAAATATTTGCAAACGACGTTTGCTGCACAATGGTGCTTCCACCTAACGAAACTTGGATAGAGTGAATCATTTGCCCAAACCAGTTCTTGTAGCCAATGGAATAGTCCATGGAGGTCGCCGCCGCTGTAGTATCTGGAACACCGTCACCACTCAACGAATACAGCAAAGGCATCGCAAGAAATGCGTCTCTATAACTCGCATATCTGGAATCGTTCGCAATGGAAGTTGTAACAATTTGCGACTGATTGCTGCGGTATACACCATTCTGTTGGTCACTTATCTGAATCCATTGTTTCTTCAAAAACACGTTGGGGTCTTTGGTCGGGGCGTTGGAACGCTCGTAAAGGAAAACATCACTTGCTGTAGACATGATATACATTGCAACCAGAAAAAGTTGTAATGCATTTTTTATAAATTACCTAGGCGAAGCAACACGACCCCTTGGGTCGCTAATAAAACCGAATGTTGTTTTTCTTTTTGTTTAGCTGTATACTTGCAATCTTTTGCCGTGTTTCTAAATCCAAGGCACCGCCGCTCACTGGACCCCCCGCTACGCTTTGCGGCTGTGCAGCCGAAGCATTCGCTTGCATTGTTGCATTCACGCCTGCCCCGTGAATTTGAAATGTAGATTTGTGTGCTATTCCATGCAAAGAAAGTCTCATACATGTTTACAATATTTTTTCAAAAATCACTTTTTTATAGCCTTCTTCTTTAAATGGGTTACCAGCTTCAATATCTGTGCCATGATATTGTTCACCATGGTTAACTCCCTTTGGAGTGCGGGTTCACGCTCAAGCTGCTTCGCATCTAAGCCCTTCAGTTGGTTCATTAAGTCGCAACTGCGAACGTGAAACTGGTCATACAGCTGCGTGAGAGTGTCCTCGTTGAATTGGTTGGCGTTGAAGTTCATCTATATATTGCCGCAAGATTTTATTTATTATTTAATAACGAGCAGGATGCAAATATTGGGGTCACGAATCTGAATGCTACTTCCGTCCGCAGACGTGAACTGTAAACGTAGTTGGCTGTAGTTTCCATCTGTCAATTTCTGCCATGAATACTCGGGCGGTTTCTCAATAATTTGCTCTGCAATGGCAACACTTGGTGTCACTGCATATAGCACCGAAGAGGGCGAAGCCCATGGATTCTCTATATTAGACATCGTTAACAAAAGCGTGGAGTTTGGCTGTATCTGGGGGGATTTGCTGGATAAATACGAAAGGGTGCTGCCAATTTTATAAGCAGTCGTGGTAGCTGGATTCGGCGTAGAATTGTTCTGATTTTGTGCGGTTGCAAATGCCGCCGTGAAGCCAACAATGTCGTTAAACTTAGCGGTAAATGTCACCACGGGATTGAACGTTTGCGTTGGTAAGAGAGTGTTCCCTGGGTTGGTAAATCCACTCGGCAAAGCACCGAAAGCAGGCACGTTATACGTGTTCAATTGCACAGCATAGCTGCTTGCATTCACGACAATCTCAAAATAATACACTTGGTCACCCGAACCATTAATGAGGTAAAACGGGTTGGCTGGAACGGGCGATATCTGGTTCGTGGTAAGCGATGGTGCGTTGAACATTACCCATTTCAAATAATTGTTCACACTCTCTATCTCATACAGCCCGTCAGGAATGGTCACAGTATAAGTTGTATATGCATTGGTGTTATTTGCATTAACCCAGTTGAAGCTCAGCTTGTTGTTGCCAAGCGATGCACTGATGTTAAACCACGAGTAGAACATGGTCAAACTTGAAACGGCCACGTAGTTGTCTTTGAAGTTCGCATTTACTGGAAATCTGTAAATCAGCGTGTTGTTGTTACCATCCTGCACGACGTTGGATTGATTCAGCACAATTGTTCTCATATGTATGTCATATGACAACAAAATAATGTTTCTGATTTTTCAAAGCGAAGCAACACGACCGAAGGTCGTCAAAGGCTTTCGTTAAATACACGCCATGATTATCATACAGGCAAGGCTACTTATCTTGTATTTGACAAACAAATACTGCAACCCATTTCCTGCCAGATTCTCAAGTACATTTTTTATTAATCTTTTTTAAAAACAAGACCCAGAGCTTGCTTCTTCACCCATCGCAAAGTTGAAACGCCTTTTATCAAGCCCTCCGCATGTAAGAAATCAATTTGCTTGGACAACTCCTCTTTTTCAGCAGGGGTTAACGGGTCTTCTATGAAAACAATATCATAGATTCCATCAATCACCAGCTGTTTCTTATCGAGTTTGTAGCGTTTTTTTCCAACACACAATAATTCTACAGCACAGCAAATCAGCCGCAGTAAATCAAGCGACTTTTTCTGAGACTTTATGTCGCTGAACGATGATTTCAAAAATTCGGCTACCTCTGGTAACACCTTGCTTATCAACTTACTTCGTTTCGCACTCGTACTTAGCTTAATCAGGTCAAGTGACACCATGCAATATAAGAACAAAAATATCCGCACCATTTTTTATAATGTCTTCTTCTCCACAATTACCAACGTAATATTTTCCTCGTTTTTACATGCATTTTCGTGAAACTTAGTCAGTTCGTGTTTCGTTTTATTGGACTGCAAGTATTCCTTGCCACAGTGTTCGCATATCACCCGCTTCGCCGCCCAATTATTCCGTGCCTTTCGAATGGAACGTGCGTATAATTTAGCTCTATATTTAGCCCCAATTTGCAAAACGTCTTGCAGCTCCACAATCGCATTCTTTACCGCCATATACAGCTCGTCAAAATGCACCACAATCACCATATTTTCAGCCACACGGTTGTGCAAAAAATTATTCGCTTGTTGTTCGCACCAAAGCCGCAGCTCATCACCACATCCCACTTGAGACAAATACCATTGCCGCATTGCGTACAGCGTTGCCTCGTCATCATGCGTTAAGTGCCTTGGATTGCCATGGATACGCTCAAACTCCGCCCTCATTCGCCTCAACCGCCGTATACCATCACGTGCGTCAACCGATTTCAAATTATCCACCAAAAAACGAACATCCGCCAGCAAACTCTCGCGCGTCATCGTCATCATGCTCACCACTGGAAACTCACTTGCCCTTGACATTCACTTGCATGTAATAGATAAAAAAATACGTAAATTGTTTAAAAATGCATGCAAACTATTGTATTAGCATAGCTTATATGTCTGGAGTTCCCGTAAACACACCCAAAGAAGCTAACGACGTGTACAAAAAATACATGGCCAATCTCGCCATTCAAGCACAAAACTATGCAGTCCAAACCAAACAGATGCAAGCATACCTTGAAACTGGAGCCATGGCAGCATTGCCAGACACAACAACCGTTGAAGACTATTTCAAAGATGCCCAACGCCTGAAAATGGATGTTGCCCACGAATTGGCAAAAATAACCAACGACGGCTTTGCAGCCAATGCGGTTGTCGCTAAGTTATCCAACGAAGAGTTGCAGTATACTGCAAATGATATCAAACGCATTATGGACGACCTCAGCAAATACAAGTATGGTCTTCCTCAGCCCGCAATGCTGAACTATTTGAAACAGTCTTATCAGAAGTTTCTCGCCACGAACGGCGTTAGCTTTCCAGCACAAGAACCCACTTTGAAATCACTCGTGCAGTCATTGAACAACGGCAGAGTCATCAATTCGGCTCCAGTGGGACTGTTTGACCCCATCCAATCAACGCCCGTTTCATTTTCTTCTGGAAACAACTCGGCCTTTTCTAAGCCATCATCCACCACTTCGTGGACAACTATATCCGACTCACCATCGTCTATTTCTGGCACCCCCACTACATGGGCAACAACCGCTTCAAATAGCAACGCTTCTACACCGTATTCGTCTGTGCCACCATCCCCATATGTTCCATCCAACACACCCTCCGTTTCTGCACCTCCATCCAGAATTCAGACGCCATCGAAAATTAACACGCCATCGGGTTCACGTCTACCAGACGGATTTCTGTCGCAACTCAACAACCGCTTAGAACAGCTTGGCAGAAGTCCTGAAGCTATCAATGCTCAGTCTGACGCACAACTCGCACAAGAAGCACAACAAATACCTTCGGTGGACCGAGCGGCAATTGACCGACAATATGACTTAGACACACTCGACGGTGCAAGTTGGCCCAAAATCAGAGAATGGTGGGCTTACTGGGTAAGCAATCCAGAATATAGTGACACCTTACGTAGACACACACCAAAAGCATTAATTGTTTCGCGCGGCGAAAATAAGGGAAATCAATTAATATACAGCAATGGTGACTACACCGTTGATGTTCGAAAAAACATGTTAATGAAGGCATTTACTGCATGGCGACGACAGCGAAACGGCGACCCTGAAACGCTTAGCGTTTCGCCAGTTGTACCAGTACGCGGAATGGACGAAGAGGAGTTTGAAGAAGCATACGCACAAATGCAACAGGTCATGACCGCACGCCAGCTGATGGAAGAACGTCGCCGTATGAATGATGAAGAAAATGCTGCACGCCAAGAAGCGTATAACCAACAAAGAGACATTGGAGGCAGCGGTGTCATTCACAACAACGTGCGACGCTATCCGCCCACCCTCATGCGGGGAGGTAACAATCGTCCAGCCGTTTCACTTTTGAAACAAATGGCACATCATCAGCACCAGCAAATGCCCGCACCCCCAGGCCGACGCATCTCGGGCGGCTCTCTGTTTCCACAGAAAAAACGGGTTGCAATTCAAGTAGATGACACCAAAGGGTTGCCTGTTACCCAATCGACCTACGTGCCATTTGGCAAATATATCATATCACTTTCACATCTGGATAAAAACAAACTAAAGTTGAGAAATATCCATGGAAAAAGCATCGGAAAATTGCCCGAAATTGGAATCAGCAGCGACATGTCCCGAATTCTGAAACGGCTCATAGATGGCGGAAACGTGGATACTAAGGACTTCGACACGCTCACATCCCGAGACAAAGAACAGCTGCAGAACATCGCCAAAGAAGCCAAAATATCCGACCGCATTCACATGAACGAAGACCTCAGCAAAACAGACCAAGACCTCAACCGTTTCAGTTTGTTGCAAGGCGAGATATTCTCAGGAAACGACAACGTTCAGCTTCTGAAAGAGTTTAAGATGCTTGTAATAAAATTAGCAAAAAACGGGCATATCACCCAACGTGACGCCCAAGACACGCTCTCTACACTTGCCGCCGCTGGGTATTGAGCATGATGATGACGACAGTTTTGGACGCTCCGTCCGAAACTTGACACGATGACGACGACGCAAACATATCCACACACGATTTGAATAATAATGAACATGCATTGCTCAGTATTATTTTTATCTATTACAACACTCGGCCCTCACATTTCACCCGCAGCTTCACATAGTCAAAAAATCCGCACCACTTCCGTGACCAATTCAGATTATTGTTGTCCATTGCATAGAATATCGGGTCGTAGTGGTGCTTGCAAATGTCATACGTTTCTGCATACGTTCTTGAACCATAACGAGCATTCCATGGCACTCTTTTTCTCACACCCGTCTCAAACATACGGGCATCCTCCATCATTTCCTCATTTTTAAAGTGACGGACACACTCACTACCTATACTGTCCACCACATTCCCATTATGCTTATTTTTTATGATAAAGCACGTTTTCAATTTCGTCTTTCCACATACACACGACAACGGCGGCTCACCAGCCATTGCCTTATGCATCCCTACTACCTCCCACTGCGTGCAAACATCGGCAAAATGTAACGGTTCACTTTGAGACAAGCTCATCACTTCTTCCACTAATCTGCTTTTGCTCATGTATATATACCATCCAGAGAAAAAACTCCTTTAAGCCGTTATTATTCATAATATGAATATTGACAGCATCGGCATCATCATCGTGTCACCTTTCCTCACTTTCCTCACTTTCCCCACTTTCCTCTAAAATGGAAAGTATTCCTAAGATTGAGTTATTTGTTGTTGGGATGAGATTTATTTTGTTTTTTTGGGGAAAGTGGGGAAAGAGGAAAGAGGAAAGAGGAAAGGAATGAGGAGAGAAGACGTTTCACTTTTTACTCTTCATCTTCATCGGTTTTTTCAACGTATCCCTTAATCCCACCCTTAACGCCCTTTTTCGTAATTGGGTCCGTTCCATAAGATTCATCCTTGTAGTATGCGATGCCTATGGATTTCAATTCCTTAATCATTTGTTTTCTATCCATTTCACCCACATAATTACTCACCAAGGAATCGAGTGACACTTTGGCCGTTTCAGCGTCGCTTGCTTTGTAGTGTTTCTTGAACCAAACCGCAAATGGATTGTTTCCCATCTTCGTGTCGTTCGTTGCTTCCAAAAACTCGGCGGGAATGCGAGGCAATCCCTTCTCGTAATATTTCTTTGCATATTCAATGAACAAATGAACCAATTCAGCTCTGTAGTTGGCAAGCAACGTTTCAACTAAACACGTATCCGCTTTGAACTCCAACGATTCAGCATCATCCGTCTCTCGGTCAGCATCAAAGTGCGAACGGAACGTTAACTCTTTGTACCGATTGAAAACGGCACCGTTATCCTTTCCAACATTGAACATCACATTGGAACACAGAAATAGCTTGAACATTGGAATGAGTTCTCCTCTTGTTCCGAACAAGATTTCAAACGGAATGGGTTCACCTGCCCCTACGCACTTCACCAGCTCGGGCTTTACTTTTTTGTTAGTGCCTTCGTCACAGTAGATAATACGCTTGTTTTTCCATCCAATAATGAACTTGTGCGAATTGTTGTAGTTCTCCTCAAACACCTTGTACGGAGTAGCTTCCACCAACTTGGGAAACAAACCAGCTAAGATTTTGAACATGAAACTCTTACCGTTGTTACCCGCAGCCGTTTCAGTTTTGTCACGGAAACAGAAGAACGCTTTTTCTCGTCCCGCATCACCCGTTAAACTGTAACCAAGAGCCGATAAACCATATTCCAAATGAGCCTCGGTGTTATTAAATATTTTTATAAAATTAGCCCTCACTTTATCCCTGTTCTCTTTGTTTGATTCAGGAAGTGCAAGATAATCAATGTCGTTCACGAACGTAATGTAGTCATCTGGGGTGATGGGTTTCGTTTTGCCAGTTTTCAAATCCAAAATGCAATCTCTGAACACAAACTTACCCTTGGTCTGGTCAAGCTTCTCCACAAACGTGTTGTCTTTGAGTAACTGACACAGATAGTCGTTTACCAACGTGTTCACGTAATTGCCTTTTCCCACTTTTTCGTAGTGCTTCTTGATTGCTTTCTCTTTCATTCCAATCTCCTTTTTCTTGTCCGCATCCGTTTCCGCCTTCCACTGATTCCACAACCGATTTTTTTCGTCTTCTATGCATTCTTGCAATAATTTTACAATTCTAAACTTGTCTGGTTTCGCCGTCTCCTCCCACACATTGGTCGAGTCGTTCAAAATAAACCATCCATGTCCCTTTTGATTTTCCCAATATTTATACGTGCTTTTTAAAGCTGGGCTGATTAGCTCGGCTATGTGGCGTTCGCCCTTCTCCAAGTCATCCAGTGTCACAACAATACAACCTCCGCTCATGGCATTTCGTGCGTCAATAATGGATTGAATTACGTAGCATTTGTCTGCGGGATTGGTAGGAATAAACGGTTTCACTTTCATGGTGATTCGCAGACGTGTTTTTTCAAAAATGTACTTGTTCATTTCTGCCACGTGAAAGTCCAAGTCTTTTCCTTCGGGACGAGGAGCGGTGAAACCGTCCATGCACAGGTCAATGCGGTTCGCTTCAAAGAGTCCAGCTTTCACGCCGTAGTTGTAAGCATGTCGCAAGCATTCGTTTTCCAAAATGCCGCAGAAATAAGACATGGTGCGTGACTTTTTCTTATGAATAGGCAACTCCTCATGGCCTTCTTCCACGGCACATACCAGTTTCACCAGTTCAGGGTTGGAATCATACACAAGGTCGGCAACACGTCTAATTTCCGTTTTAAACTCGTTATATTTAGGGTGCATTTTGGCCTTGTTCGCCACGGGTTTGGGAAGTTTGCCCTTCTTTTCATCGCCCGTTTCGATTTGCCTGAACCATGTGGTTTCTCCTCCTCCGTAAATGGTCAAATTGTGCAATTCCTTGATGTCGCCCTTGGTCAATCTAAACAATTGCGTTTCTTCGTCCGTTTCGCCAATGCAAGAGTGGTAGGCAATCATTTCCTCGGCAATGGCATCAAAATTGTCAATGTATCTTTGGATGGCTGGAAGTCCGTTGGTGATGTTCAACTGATTTCCCACACAAACAAGCAAGGTGGGGTGTCCCTTGACCATGTCATAGTCCACCCAATTCGCTTGCTGATAGATGGTGTTTTTGATGTATTTGGAGTGGACACCTAAATTGCCGGATGCACAGAACCCCTTGCTACTTTTGTCCACGTCGTTGGAAGAGTAACGTCTGCCAATGTCCTTTGGAGCTTTCCATTGAATGTGCAAAGTGTTGCCCCTCATTCGGTCAACAATGTTGTTCTTAAAATGCGCCTTCATCGTGTCCGTGATTTTGCGATTGCCAAACTCGTCGGTTTCGGTGCATTCCAAAATGAGCTGTATCATTTGCCGGTCAATTTCATAGTGCCATTCCCCTTTCCATTCGGCGTACTTCGGCATTTTAGCGAGGTCGAGCGTCCACGAGTTTCCAATAAACAATTCCATGAGTATACATATCCTTGAGATAAAAACTTTAAGCCATTTTCAATTTTTTATTTGCCGGGGTAATCGGCCGATAAAAAATAACATGCATTAATTTGACACCACTTTTTCCATGCATTTTTCTGCTTTTTTCTTGTGATAACGTTCCCTTGCTTTAGCAAGTCGCTCGGCGTATTTTGCCTCATCTTTTTTTATTTCCTCGTAGCATTGCCTCGCACGTTGCTGTTGTTTCTCTTGGTTTTTGTAATAGTATTTGCGTAAGCTCTCGATGTGTCTCTCGTAGTGTAAAAGTGCCTTTGCTGTAGTTGTGTTGTCCATTTTTCCCTATAGTATAAACATGGAAAATATTTTTAAGCGACTTTCAATTTTTTTCCCCAAGCTTTCCCGACTTTCCCCACTTTCCTCTAAAATGGAAAGTATTCTTACGATTGAGTTATTTGTTGTTGGAATGAGATTTATTTTGTTTTTTAGGGGAAAGTGAGGAAAGAGGAAAGGAAAGAGGAAAGTGACATGATGATGATGACCCCCAAGTTTCGGATGCATCGTCCCAAAACCGTTTCACTTTTTCATTCACCTTTTTGTGTGAAGAGCATCATCCAAATGTTTCCCCTTCTTTCCCGACTTTCCCCACTTTCCTCTAAAATGGAAAGTATTTCTAAGATTGAGTTATTTGTTGTTGGGAAGAGATTAGTTTTGTAATTTAGGGGAAAGTGAGGAAAGAGGAAAGGAAAGAGGAAAGTCGTTTCACTTTTTAGTAATCCACGTCATTGGCATTCGGTTCCACGCCGTTGAGTTTCAATGCACCAATCATATCAATGTCTACATCCGATGCGTTTTTTCCTGTGTATAAAAGCAACTCGGATGCGTAGAACATTTGCGGTTTTCCGTTTTTGGACAGCACCACGCCATCCTCGTTTTCTAACATATATCGCTTTCGTTCCAATACGCCAGTGCGTGGAATGATGACACGATTTACCACGAATAGCTCGGGTGTGTAGGAAACAACGATTTGTTTCGTGTTCTTATCTTTCACCAGTTTGCGTATATTTGCGAATATACTTGACATTTTTACACGCACAAGCTGCCCAACTTGCAAGTTATCTTCTTCTTTGAATTGCTCCAGTTTCCGTTTGCCTCTCTTCACTAACTCTGCTCGTGCTTTGTACTTTGCGTCCGTCGGTAGCATGCGTTGCTCGTCCTTCTCGGCTGTCCAAATGTCGGCGGGGGCGTTACCGACGGACGAATTGTATGCACTGTTCTTGTTGTCGCCGATTTTATCAATGATATTATACCAAACTTTGTTGTGATTTCTTACGAAAAATGCATGCATAATCTTGCGTATTTCTTTATTCATACGTTCCACGACGCCGTTCGCCTCGGGTGAGTAAGAGCGAGTGAAATGTTGTTTTATGTGATTTTCCGTGCAAAATTGTTCAAAATCTCCGAGCCATTCGGTTCCATTGTCGCTGAGCAAATGGTCGGGGGCGATGCCGTTTCGGTTGATAATTCCACGTAAAGCGGCAGCTGTATCGGCGGCTTCTTTGCGTTTCAATTTGGAAAGAAACACGTGGCGACTGAACACGTCCACGACGACGACGATATACCTCCAACCACGGTTGTGCTTTAACAAGTTATTCATATCCACCAAATCAATGCACCACATGTCATTTACGTGGTCGGCGATGATTGGCTTGTTAATTCGTTTGGCCATGTTCTGCGTCATTTGATACTCGCCCTTGGATTGCAAATACTCCTTCACATCATTGCGTTTAATTCCAATGTACTTTGTGCATGCATATTTGTAAAATTGGTTGATTCCCTTGCCGAATGTGTTGCTGTCATCGCTAAACATTTCATCCAAAATCTTGCGTTTATGTGCGTCATCCTCCAACACGATTAGATTGCTTGGCTTGTAAATGAGCTGTTGTTTTTTCAGTGCAAATTGCTTATAAATTGGTTTGGTTGCGAACTTCTGAGCGTATTCCTCATTATCATATGTGCGTTTGTTGTGCAGATACTTTTTGAGTTCCATGATTGCGTTGCTGTCTTGTGAAAACAAGTTATTGAGTGTGTTCATCAATTGTGTGGTCATTACTATTCAATGGGTGGAGATAATATACTTATGTGCAAAATATTGGGTGGGGTGTGACATGATGACGATGACGCACCAAGTTTCGGACGCTCGTCCAGGATTTCAAAAAAACCCGTTTTTTGAAAAACGCGTTTTTCAGCAGGTGCGTCGTTCACCAACTCGTTCGATTTGTTCGCCATCACAAAACAAATGTGTGACGTTTTGGACATTGAGCAGCAAATTGAGACATTGGGAGGGCAGCAAGGCAACCGAAAAGAGGTTCTAAAGCTCTTCATTTCGGTGGTGGATGCCTCTCATGGTCTGTCGCAGATAGTGGATTTGGTCATTCGCAAGGGAATCTTTCCTCGCACGTTGGCCGAGTTCAATTGTCAGCAAGAAAAATACAAGCAGGAGTATTTGGAAATTAGATATACCGACTATAAAGATGTGAAACGGAAAAGAGAAAAATTGTCGGGCAAACATCTGGCTGCTGGCAGCGACGAACAAGAAGAACGACATCGTTTGAACAAGCAATGGGATAAAATGGAAAAAGCGGCTACCCGATACATTAAGTCTGTTCGTTTGAAGTTATACATTGAAAAAAGTGAAACGGCTGAAATGAACTATCGCACTCCATCATCAAGTGGAAAGAAAAAAGGAAGACCGAAGTCAGCATCATCGCAAAAATCAAAAATGGCGGTTTCATCGCAAAAAAGGTCATCAGCATCATCATCTCCATCAGAATCCTCATCTCGGTCGGTTTCACCAAAACCGACCAGACTCAGCTTTGCGGACACAATGGAGTTATGCTTCGCCAACTTCAACGCCGGTTGTGCTGTCACCGAGCCACCGCCAGCCACAGCCACAGCCACTGCCGCTGCCGCTGCCACAGCCAAGCAGCCAGCCACAGCCAAGCAGCCAGCCACAGCCAAGCAGCCAGCAGTGGCCCCTGCTGTCGATTTCACCAGCTCAGCAATTGAAATGGCGAGGGGCCATGTCCCATTTGAAATTGTGCATGTCTTTTCTCACGAACGTGTGACTGATGTAGAGAGCTGCATTTCAACTGGAAGCCGGTGGACGCTGCTCGTTCCAGCATTGATGCTTGGGACTTCTCGGTTGGAGGCAGTGCGTCCTCACATTGGAGCGATGGGTTTGTTTCCCCGCTTGGAGCGAGATGGCATTGCGTCACCGTGGTGCTTGCTGTTCAGTCGTCATGGGTGGCCTGCTGCAGGAGAAAACAAGTTTGTGTCGTTCGTAATCTAAGTACAATATAATTATGAATTACTTCTGAACCTGAGGCAACCCGGAGCCATATATGAAATCATATATGGCCCCGGGGCTTCGCAGGTTGAGTGCTATGTAACTGATGTAATGGCTTCGAATACTTGGTGTGTTTGATGCGCAGGAGTTTTCCTCAGTTGCCAAGACATCCATCTTACCTGAAGATGTCTGCAGATACGTGAGCCTTATACCTTGATCGAAGAGTCTTCTTGAGATTCCATCTTTCGCGACTGTGGGGCTTTCCCGGAAGTCCACCATATTGGGGAGCGGGAGCTGTTGGGCAAGTCCGACGAAGGTGATGAGGGCAAAGAGGGTCTGTTCGAAGTACTTTGAGTTGGCGATGTGTTCAAGGCTGTTGGCGTGGAAGTGGGAAATGATGAAGGAATGGATGTTGGTGCTTCTGTTGGACGAGAGGGGAAAGACGTGGGAATACTCGACGGCGCACTCACGAAGATTGTGAATCCAGGAGTAGGTTCAGAAGTGGGTAAGATTGATTCAGAGGGAGTGACGGTGGGGGTAGCAGAAGGAGTAGCAGAGGGCCGTCGTGAACGGCGAGTGGGGCTCGCAGTTGGTCTGGCAGTTGTTGGTGCTCTTGTGAGTCGAACAGATGGAGTTGCTGTCGGGCGCCGTGTTCTGAGAGTAGGGGTTCGAGTTGGCGACAGAGTGGGATTTATCGAAGGACTTTCGGTGGGAATTTCGGAAGGGCTCTCAGTAGGAATTTCGGAGGGGCTCTCAGTAGGAATTTCGGAGGGGCTCTCAGTGGGATTCTCCGTTGGTGTCTGCGAAGGTTCAACGGATGGCATCTCAGTTGGCTCAATAGAAGGCTCAATCGATGGCAACTCTGTTGGAGTGAACGATGGAGACGCAGTTGGCTCAACGGTTGGGGCCGCCGATGGAACCTCCGTGGGAAGTAGTGACGGGGACTCAGTGGGCGGTGAAGTTGGGCATTGGGGAATATAGCATTGGCAGCCACAAACGCAGTAGGATCCATCCGTTGAGTTACCCAGATCAGTCACAGCCATGATATCGGAAACATTCGACGAAGCAAAGTCCTCGTACGTCAAGGCATGAGCCATGAGGTAAGCGACAAGGACCGCGACAGTACTTACTTGTAGTTTCATTGTCTGAACGTGATGAAGCACAAATGGGTAGGGTACTTCTGTCCAATCGATTGTGATTGATTCAGCCACGAAGATTGACCAGTGGCTCTGACGACGTTGCCGCACCTTTCGATTTGAAAAGACAATAGTCCCTCCTCCTTGTGTCCTTTTCATGTTCATGCCGCTATCCTCATGTGGCGGCTTCAACGTACCTCAAGGAGCTTCAACGGCACAAAAGTACGTTAGACTTGTATTCAAACCACACGACGTCCATCTCCATCTCCTCTTTATCTACCATTGTGACCCCTTCCATGGAGAAGTTCTGATATAGAACTGCGTAAAAGCCGAAACTTAATATGAAGTTACAAATCAACAATGATATCGATTGAATCCTTCCATGTACGAAGATATAGAAATCAAGGAGGTCGTGTGAACAACAAAATACGTTAAGCGGAACGCACACTACAGCTGTACAAACCATCACACGAAACAATTAAACTGGAGACAAGGTTGGCCGTGGAACAGGAATGGATATTGTATTTACCATAGTTGGCTCCATGCTCTCAGTCGGAGTTGAGGATATCGACGGTGTTTGACTTACCCCTGCGGTTGGAGTAGACGAAGGAATTTGAACTCCAGCACCGCTAGGTTCAGACGTACCGATCGTATTGGCACAAACCGGTACAGAGCAAGTACAAGAACAACTAGGATCGATGTTTAAATCGTCTAACAAGGTTGCACTTGTGGAAGTCAGCATGACAATAGATAGAGTTGCGAGTAAAGCCCAGCCAAATACGAGCATCATTGTCGTCCTTGAATTGTCACAGTGTGGAAAAGAAATGTGGTGAAAGCTGATCCATGTAGGCGATTTGAAGGCTCATCCACACTCAGAACCATTTGAATTTTGAGGAAGCGGCAAACCGCTTGAAAATCATCCAATTCAAAGTATTATCCTCGATGCAATCCCTTCAGAAATTACCGATGAACCCATTTCTTTGGCAGCACATCGTGTGTGCGTAAATAGCAATGAAGGTTGGCACAGTTTCAGTTTTGCGTCAAGAACGAATTTTGCGTCAATCATAGAAAGTTGTTAAGAACTCGAAGTCCGAAGTGATGAACCGAACCATGATGAAGTGGAGGAGATGAAGAATCAACCGCAGCAGACGGACACACGAAGAACTCGCGAGTTGCTTGCTGGAGAGCACTCTCCACTCAGCAGACAGCAAGACAAGACAAGACAGACTCTATCGAAATCAGGCCTGCTGTTGGTGAATCCATCACGATTTGATCGATCTTGAATTGATTTGCGATTCATTGATCGACCGAGACCCGAGACCGACTGTCTTCCATCGAAGGACACGGTACACAAATTATTGTAAAGAACTGTACAATAGTTTAAAATGTACCTAACGAGAAGCGAATACGACCGGGGAGTGAACACCTTCTCACCAGAAGGACGGTAAGTACGACGACATTGTGTGCAGCAATGTAAATCGCGTATTAATACAGAAAAATGAATTGTGCACAGTTTGTTTCAGGTGGAGTATGCTATCGAGGCTGTGAAGTTGGGCTCAACTGCAGTGGGAATTCAAACGCGAGAAGGAGTCGTCTTGGCGATTGAGAAGCGCTTGACATCAGCATTACTGGAGCCATCTTCGGTGGAGAAAGTCCTGGAAATCGACAGTCATATTGGTGCAGCCTTTTCTGGTTTGATTGGAGGTAAAGCCATTTTCGGAGTTCTTCTGTATGTCGCTTCCAATGCTAACGCGACCTTCATCGTTTTTCCGTTTGTTTTCTTCTTGTCGCAGATGCCCGAACATTGGTTGATCACGCTCGCATTGAGTCGCAAAATCATCGCTTTACATTCGACGAGGTAAGCAAGTCTTACTGTATGGTGCTCTTCGTCAACCTGAACACTGATCATGTCGTTCGTCATTCAATGCAGCCCATCGGTGTCGAGGCATTGACACAATCCGTGTGCGACTTGGCCTTAGGCTTCGGCGAGGGCCGAAAGAATGATGACGAACCGAAGATGAGTCGTCCGTTCGGTGTGGCTCTGCTGTTTGCCGGTTGGGACAAGATTCAAGGCCCGCAGCTGTTTTTCTCGGACCCCTCTGGAACATATTTCCAGTTCAAGGCCAAGGCCATTGGCGCTGGTTCCGAGGGCGCCCAGATCACCCTACAAGAGAAATACCGAGACGACATGACCCTGGAGAATGCTGAAGACCTGGCCCTCGAGATCTTGAAGCAAGTCATGGAAGACAAGCTGACGGGCGTGAACATCGAAGTCGCTGCGGTCACGAGCCAAGGCTACCATCTGTACACAGCGACGGAGATATCCGCTTCCATTCAGCGAATGTCTCTGCGCACTGCTTAAGGATTAAGATGTACTATATTGCAAATAAGATCGCCGCTAATAACATTGTAAAATTGAAATCAACGAACTTACAACCAATAAAAGCGACATCGAATATGTCAGCTGGTGGATACCATTGTCCTCAAGAACTATTCGCAGTTGGTTGGCTTTGGGATTTGCGTTGGTCATCGTTGCATCTCATCTACTCTTGGTCAATGCGTAGTCTGTCCTTTTTTGAATTGTCACCGACACGATAAAAGTGAATTGTTGCCATTAGTAAAGAGTGGATTAGTATTGACAATGTTATTATGTGCGATTCATTACAACATCCGATCTTTAAGCTGTGCGCAGAGACATCCGCTGGATGGAAGCGGATATCTCCGTCGCTGTGTACAGATGGTAGCCTTGGCTCGTGACCGCAGCGACTTCGATGTTCACGCCCGTCAGCTTGTCTTCCATGACTTGCTTCAAGATCTCGAGGGCCAGGTCTTCAGCATTCTCCAGGGTCATGTCGTCTCGGTATTTCTCTTGTAGGGTGATCTGGGCGCCCTCGGAACCAGCGCCAATGGCCTTGGCCTTGAACTGGAAATATGTTCCAGAGGGGTCCGAGAAAAACAGCTGCGGGCCTTGAATCTTGTCCCAACCGGCAAACAGCAGAGCCACACCGAACGGACGACTCATCTTCGGTTCGTCATCATTCTTTCGGCCCTCGCCGAAGCCTAAGGCCAAGTCGCACACGGATTGTGTCAATGCCTCGACACCGATGGGCTGCATTGAATGACGAACGACATGATCAGTGTTCAGGTTGACGAAGAGCACCATACAGTAAGACTTGCTTACCTCGTCGAATGTAAAGCGATGATTTTGCGACTCAATGCGAGCGTGATCAACCAATGTTCGGGCATCTGCGACAAGAAGAAAACAAACGGAAAAACGATGAAGGTCGCGTTAGCATTGGAAGCGACATACAGAAGAACTCCGAAAATGGCTTTACCTCCAATCAAACCAGAAAAGGCTGCACCAATATGACTGTCGATTTCCAGGACTTTCTCCACCGAAGATGGCTCCAGTAATGCTGATGTCAAGCGCTTCTCAATCGCCAAGACGACTCCTTCTCGCGTTTGAATTCCCACTGCAGTTGAGCCCAACTTCACAGCCTCGATAGCATACTCCACCTGAAACAAACTGTGCACAATTCATTTTTCTGTATTAATACGCGATTTACATTGCTGCACACAATGTCGTCGTACTTACCGTCCTTCTGGTGAGAAGGTGTTCACTCCCCGGTCGTATTCGCTTCTCGTTAGGTACATTTTAAACTATTGTACAGTTCTTTACGATAATGTATGTTCCTTCAGTCGGTCGATCAATGAATCGCAACTCAAGTCAAGATCGATCGTGATGGATCAGCAGCAGCGCCTGATTTCGATAGAGTCAAGTGGAAGTCGCTGTGGACAAGATTTCCCAGACACCCACATTCCCAATCAATCCTAAACTCCCAAACTCAAAAAGCGCACATTCAGTCTGGGGAATGACGACAAGTGACTTTGTTGTCGGCATTGGCAACGTCTCGACAAACGACTTGTGGCGTCGCCCATGGCGGTGATGAGAGAAAGGTCGCTGATGCCGACAGCGGTCACCTTTCTTTGATTCTTACCGTGTGTATGTGTTGGCTCACTTCCTTCATTTCGTATTCGTCTGTTTAAACTTGATTCCCAGTCATGAGCTGCACCGTGTGGCGACGAGCCTTTTCTTCATATCCACAACTCACCGGCGTGGTGAGAACCTACAAGGACTCTGGCTCGAAGATGAGTCGGTCGCTGCGCCAACGTACGACGCTTTATATTCGATATTTGCACCTCCCATGGGATTGCTGATTGATTTGTTGCTTGGGTCATTGTATCTTCAGAGAACCGCTTGCCCGGAGTGATTTACGGTGTCGATGATGACAAGAACGTTCTGAAGGTTATGGTAACGGTGGACACAAAGGAAGTTAAGAAGCAGATCCGCACATTGGGTCGCTCATTCGAAAACACAATTCACGAGATCGCCGTGCCCATCGAAGGCAAGCCAGAGCCGCTGAAGTTCCAAGTTGTTCCACGCACCACTCAGTTCTGCGCACGTAAGTCTCCAGTTGTGTTGCCGTTCATGTCTATTCGTGCTGTAATCCTTTGTTCTTCGTGATACAGTTACCTTGGAGCCGCTGTGCGTCAATTATTTGCGCTACAGACCTGGCACGAGAGTCAGCATACCGCTGGCTTTCATCAACCAGGATCGCAGTGCTGACTTGAAGCGTGGCTCGTTCATCACTCGCGTGAATAAGTTCATCGATTGTGTGTGCGACGAAGAAATCCCAGCTCAGCTCGAAATAGACGTGTCGGACGCCGCTCCAGGCCAAGTGTACCGACTCAACAACATTAATTTCCCACCTAAAGTACGCCCGGCGAAGACGGTTCCTCCTGATTTTGTGGCGGCCATCGTGAAGTCTCCAAGAGGCTAAACGCTGTAAATTTATCAATTTTTATTTCGTTTCTAATACACTTCTCTGTTATGAGTTTGAAGGTTCGGTGAAAAAAGTGGAGTGAGTTGGGTGTCGTTGAGAAAATTACTTGTGTGCATTCGCCGGCGATGGTTGATTCACGCATTTGGTGCGTTTTGCTGATTGAGGAATCGCCTACGTAACGACAATGGCAGCAATAATATTCTTGAATGACATGTGTTTCGGAGAAATCGAAAACTTAAATCGTGAGACGGCTGCCTTTCCTTTGTACTGGTACCACTCTTTGGCCTCCTGCTTCTTCTCTCGACAAACTCAAAACACAGTTTCTCCGAACCTCAAGTGTATTCTCAAACAATTATAAGATAAATTTACAGCGTTTAGCCTCTTGGAGACTTCACGATGGCCGCCACAAAATCAGGAGGAACCGTCTTCGCCGGGCGTACTTTAGGTGGGAAATTAATGTTGTTGAGTCGGTACACTTGGCCTGGAGCGGCGTCCGACACGTCTATTTCGAGCTGAGCTGGGATTTCTTCGTCGCACACACAATCGATGAACTTATTCACGCGAGTGATGAACGAGCCACGCTTCAAGTCAGCACTGCGATCCTGGTTGATGAAAGCCAGCGGTATGCTGACTCTCGTGCCAGGTCTGTAGCGCAAATAATTGACGCACAGCGGCTCCAAGGTAACTGTATCACGAAGAACAAAGGATTACAGCACGAATAGACATGAACGGCAACACAACTGGAGACTTACGTGCGCAGAACTGAGTGGTGCGTGGAACAACTTGGAACTTCAGCGGCTCTGGCTTGCCTTCGATGGGCACGGCGATCTCGTGAATTGTGTTTTCGAATGAGCGACCCAATGTGCGGATCTGCTTCTTAACTTCCTTTGTGTCCACCGTTACCATAACCTTCAGAACGTTCTTGTCATCATCGACACCGTAAATCACTCCGGGCAAGCGGTTCTCTGAAGATACAATGACCCAAGCAACAAATCAATCAGCAATCCCATGGGAGGTGCAAATATCGAATATAAAGCGTCGTACGTTGGCGCAGCGACCGACTCATCTTCGAGCCAGAGTCCTTGTAGGTTCTCACCACACCGGTGAGTTGTGGATATGAAGAAAAGGCTCGTCGCCACACGGTGCTGCTCATGACTGGGAAGAATACTGGTTCAAACGAAATGAAGCAAGTTTACACACCCGATAGTTAGACTTGTTATCATGGGTCAGCTCATTTTCGTTGACGAGACGAGATGGAGATCGATGCAGACAGCAGACAGCAGACAGCAGACTGGGTGTGTGTGTGGCGTGATCACTGCTGCGCACCGCGTCCAGCATGTCACTTGTCGGAAGTCACTTGTCACTGCCTCGACGGGCAGACATCAGGTGCAGTCTCGATCACTTCGGAGTAGGTATGCGTATGTGCTGCACTTCATGGATTAGCACGTACTAAGGACATGAGTCCCTTTGATAACTTAGTTGTTTACAAAGAAACTGGCCCACTCCCAGAGTCAACAAAGACTGCCTCTCCTGTGTGCAAAAAGAACTACGACAGCCTAATGCCATCGACAACAATACAACACGTCAGTATCCTAGCCCATCGTTGCGCATTATACCTTCTCCACAGCGCGGAAGAAATCCACAAGCGTATTCATGTAGGTAGGGGCATCATGAATATCGTTGTGACCTGCCGTTGGGAAGGAAACATATTCGATGGGATGCAGACCATTCTTTGGTTCTCCTGCGATCAATGCTAGCTCCGTAAAATTGGATGCTTGATAAAATCCACCTGCGATGGCTTGATGAAGAAGACGCTCAGAGTTGTCTGGGGTAATTTGACCATCCTGAGCACCGTGCATGAGTAGCACCGGAGCGCCCAAATATGCGATTTTGTCTTCGTTGGCGTAGAAAATGCGCATGCTTTTCATCCTAAATGTATATGTACACACATGATTTAACGGCAACGTAAGAAAAGGGAAGACGAAAGGCAAACACAAGGTGTGTCGTGCAACGTACAAAAGATGGGTGATGAATGGGAAGACACGTAACGGTGCGCCAACGGGATGAGTCATCGCCGCCCGTGGGGCGGTGGCAAACGGGGCATCGTAAATCACACCTTGGATGGTGCCAGGGCGATAGGCATTTAATCGTAAGGCGACTTCCGAGACAATGCCACTGCCTAAGGATTGACCATAGAGGTATATCTTCGGGGTAGTGCGCTGGAGGCACACCTCTGTCTGTTGAGAGAGTCGGGCACTGTCCGACTTCGTCACCTCGCCATATAATTTCTTCAACTGCGTGATTTGACTTGATACCGAGTCAGCAGATCCACTCCCACGAGGTGGCATAGGTCGATAAAATGGGAGCAAAGACAACAGCGACTCCAACGCAGAACTGTCCGACGTCAGCCCCTGTGAGGGATCGGAATCCGTGTTGGCGTCATCGTCTGCCCAGCCATGATCAGAGGAGGTGTACACCGGGGGAAATGTCTCTCTGGAGACGCAATTGAATCGCTCGAGGACCCATTGAACGGCCGCGAGCCCATCCAAATACGTTCCCTCTTCCGTGGGCCACCCTTGCGAATCACCAAAGCCGCGGTAATCGAAGGTGATCACATGTGAATTCATGAAATAAGACATCTGCTTGATCGCATGCAATCGAAATGGTGCGGCGCGAGTCGCGGCATTGCCGTGAAAGTAGATGAGAACGCGGTCGGATTCCTGCAGCAACTGGTCGTAGTTGACGCTCTGGCTTGCATCACCTGCGCTTCCCCAGTGCCGCAAATGCGCGGGCAATAAATGATATCCTTTCAAAACCATGCCGTCTTTGGTGGTCATGCGAATGTTTCGGGCGTGTGACAAACCGAAGCGATGCAAATTCGTCAGGTCGCCAAAGGGGAAACGAATGAAATTCAGATACAACAGCAACGACTGTGCAAACGGCGACAACGCCAAGATGAAACAAATGATGAAATACGATATGCCCGATACAATAATGAATCGGTTCCAATTGAAGCCTTTCGATGCCTTCAGACTACCGATGCCACCATCGCCATGCCCAGTCGTCTGAGATACCTGATCACGTAAGATCACAATCTTGATCGCTTTGGTTGGATCTGGACCTTTCGCACCTCTATTACTCGAAGAAGCGTTGGATGGTGGAACATTAACTGTGGAAGGATAAGAAGATCCTGCATTGACTATCTTGCGACTATTCCGATCGCCTGACCGAGACGAGGACGACGAATTTCCCATTCTCAATCGTCGTTCCACCTGTTCACCTGACGCTGCTGCTCACCAGAAAAAAAAACCCAACAACTCTCTTTCCTTTATTTTCTCCAATCGGTATGCTAAGTTAGCCAGACGACAGTAGATGGTACAGTAGAACGAGAGATGATTCGGTGGCACTTCTCAAAAAAGAATTGAGCGACGATCTTCCGCCAAAAAATGTACAAACAAAACGTCTTTTCGATGTTTACTATACAGTATATAAATAGCTAACTGATGTACATAGACAAGTAAGCCATCCAATCATTGTCAGTCATGAGTCGAGTCAATGAGAATGATGCTTCCTTTTTCACAGATATTGATTGCATCGTTTATCATTGTGACGCGTGGTAAACAAGAATAAGGTGACCTGGTTGTGAGCCATCGAAGCGAGACCCATTGCAAGCCATCCCGTACAACTATCGCATTCTTGCAAAACCACCTTCCCACTTCCCACGATGATGTTGCATCGCCAATTGCGGACACTGGACAAAGAGGACATCTACTTTGCACAGTTTTCCAAGAATATCACTTCTCAATGTGGGGAAGATGGCATTTTTGAAGTGTTGTTTCCAATGTTGCCACTGTCCGAGCCTCACCCGTACTGTGTGGACATCGGGGCCTGGGATGGCAAACATTTAAGCAATACCTACACCTTGTTGCACGAGAAAGGATGGGGTGGTTTATTGGTGGAAGCCAATGAAGATCGTTGTGCGGAAGCCAGAGCGTTGTATGCGACAAACCCGAAAGTCACCTGTGTGAGTTCGTTGGTCTCGTTGACCGGTGACCAGTCGCTCATCAACACTCTCGAACAACATCAGGTGCCGTATGATTTCGATTTCTTATGTATTGATGTGGATGGTGCGGATTATCATCTTTGGAAATCCATCGCCGGAGCATCGTCACCCAACGGTGACGGTACCGGTGAGGAGGCCACCACCACCACCACCACCGCCGCCGCAGGAAGCCACACTCACACTGGATTCCGACCGAAAGTCGTCTGCATCGAGTTCAATCCATCCATTCCTCACGATGTCTTCTTCGTTCAAGCCCCCGATACCACCATTCATCAAGGATCGTCTCTGTTGGCGCTACAGGCCTTGGGACGTGACCTAGGCTACGTATTGGTGGCGGTGACCTTGTTCAACGGTATCTTCGTCCGTGACGATCTCCTGTCGTATCTACCTCCACACGTACGTTTCCCACAAGACTTGGATCGTATTCACGTGCCCAACATGACCACGACCATGTTCCAAACGTACGACGGCGAGCTCAAGTACATCGGCGTGAAGAAACTCCTGTGGCACAAGGTCGCACTCAATGCGCAGTCGTTGCAAATCCTACCCACCAAACAGCGTATCTATCCCTTTGCACCGCCAAAGACGTCAATGTCGATGACCCCGCGTGCTGCTCCGACCGAGGAGCTCGTTCTTACGGCGACACGGGTGGCGCAATGGTCGCTCGAGTCGCCGAGTGACATGTACGAACTGATGCGCCACTGGCTGTCCATGCCCTTGGCTCTCCTCTCGCCGGTGACCCTGGCTGTGTCCCGCGCATTCAACACCAAGTTGCAAGCACTGCGAGCCCTGACGATGGAGGAGGATCTGGAGCGCCGCGTGCTCGTCGGTCTCGTGGTCTACTGGTGCCAGTCGTTGTCGGCGACGTTGGACAAGGCCCAACAGAAAATCGACCCCCTCGTCGAAGATACTACGGCTACAACTGTTGCCTCTCCTTTTGATGGTATGGTGCGGGTGTTGGAGCATGCGTTATCACGCTTGGTGTCCCCGTTGACGGTCATGGCGCGTCGTCTTGGTAACGACGAGGAGAATCTCGCCAGCTGCCGAGCGGCAGTCAGTGGGTTGTGCCCCGTCTATCACCGCGTCGTCCAGTATTACTGGCGACAACAGCAACCCTTTGTGGTCGTTTCCATCGTCGATGCGGCATTGGCCACGTTGCACTTGTTGGAAACACCAGTCGACGACGTGACCGTGGAACGGACCGTGCAGACGCTGCAGAAGAAAGCGGAGCTGGCGGAGGCACAGCTGCGGCGGGCGTCGTCCGACGACGGGGCCGACGACATGGAGACCGCAGCACCAGCCGCGGACCATCCCGCTGTTCTGTGAGGTCCATCGGTGAGGTGCCTCGACGATGTGCAATGGCAATGGGCCCCGAACACGTGGGTAGAGTGGGGGGAGGGAGTGTGCGTGCAGCACAGTTGGGCGCCTGGTTACACACTACAACAACCACTGCTGTGTACTACTATTACTCCTACAACAACAAAGGGGGAGGGGGGGTAACTGACCCAGTGGACCCAGCATCGCGCGCGATCCTGAACCACGTAGACGCGAGATGGGGGGGGGCGGGGGAAAACAAAACAGAGGCGAGGTGCACTGTGGCAACCGCTGCTGGAGGACTGGGACTGGGACTGGGAAGGACAACGGTCGTGCGTCTCGTGTGTCTCGTGCGGTGAGAACTGATACAGGAACTGAGAGGGGAATGTGGGTGTGGCCGTGTGTGCGCGTGTGTGTGTACGTGTGTCTCTACTGTAAAATAACGACAAAGCGAAACAAAAAGCACGTACAGGGCGCCACAACGACAACGACATCGACATCGACAACGACAACGACAACGACAAAAACAAAGCAATACACTGGCGTAGTAGTGACTGAGAAGGTGAGAAGGGTAGTGGGTGGGACGTCAGGCCACGGCGCCCACTGGTGGGGCTTCTACTGCGGGCCACCCGCAGGCGAAAGGAACTTAAGGGGCTCCCAGTATGGAGAGTTTCCCATTCAACGTCGCCAAATAGCCCAAGAGCAAGGCGGGGAGGAGGGAATACCGACAAAAGCGAAACCAACTCGATCGCTGGGGGTGCGCCAGACGTCGCTCCTGTCGCCGTTGTTGATACGCGTCCCAGTCTAACCACGAAATAGACTTGTCCTTCTTTCCGTGGGGGTGGCGATGGTGGTGTTGGTGGTGATGGTGGTGTGAATGATGATGGGACTGCTGCTTGAGGAAGCGCGACATCATCATGGCGCCGCGCAGGACCAGGGCCTCGATACAAGGATCTACCCGTACACGTACCAACCACAGACATACATCAATACATATGAAAACCCGTAGAGGGGGACAGGAACTTACCCTTGGGTGCAATGAGCAATTGCAACGAGTAATGCACGTGCGACAAGTTGAAGATCAGTTGGGGGTGCGCGTTGTCTTCAAAAATCGGCAAATTGCTGGTCAATCCACCATCCATCACCCACATATTCCGAAAACGACGTAACCCCGCCTTTTCGGAGAGAATGGGAATGGTACTACTCGCCAAACAGGCTTCGTACAGATCATCGTTGTTGTGGAATTCATTGATCACGTGACGTTTGAGGCCGGTCATCGTAACTTCGGTGATACAGATATGCAAACGATGATTGCATATTTCCCAGGAATTCTCCGGTAATCGTTGTTTCAACCAGGGAATGACGGATTCATATGCATCATGAATCGTCAAATGGGCACGATCTTGGCAGGCGTAATAGGTTTCAATCCAATCGTTGATGGTGATGCCCAATAGTAGAAACATAGCGGCCCAGGCACCCGCACTGGTACCGGCGGTACGACCGATTTTGATCCCACGGGCATCCAATTCCTTCTGCAACACGACAGATGCTCCCGTGACGTAGTACCCTTTGAGTCCACCGCCGGAAATCACGAGATCCACCGTCTTTTCCTGCCGTGCACGAGCCCATTGACTGGTAGCGGTGGAACCATCCGTATCATCATCACCATCTTCAACATGTCCGTGAGACGACGCGATTTCATGCAATAATCGCTCACACAGGGCATGGGACCGGGTTGGCACTTGTTGATGAATCTCGATCTCTCCTTGTTTCACCATTCTCGTTGCTTCAATCTAAACACGGTATATCCCCTGGCACTGTATGGATTGTTTGAGGTTCCCGGGCCCGTTCGTATGTTCATGGTTCAGCAGACTTCATTCATTCAAGTTCAACATGTTTCCCATTTCGTTGGTTTGATTTGCTTTCATCGTCAACGGACGTTGATCGTGTGGTGACCGACACGTACCGCCCTGGGACCAACTTTGCTCATATCTACCCCACATTCAACCTTGGTTTAGTGCAATGATGATGACTTGCGAAAAACGAAACGCCTCGGTAACTGACGATGGTCTACCCGATACGAAGTAACCAGGGCAAGAGCAGCCCATACGTAACAAATCGATCTATTTACAACTCGAACAGTGTTTCTCCTTCTCCTACATTCGCCGTCAGTGTGGCATCGAGCGAGAACACCCCGAATACATCGTCGGTATCTGGTTGTCGGGTGGTGGGTGTCGGTTGGACGCCAGTACGACCCGCCGGTTCTTCCTCCGTAGCTTGCGGTGTAGTTTCCGGGCCAGTTGCAGCCTCCATTTCATATGAATGAGAAGCCAGTAGCATGTCTTCCTTCCCTGCCAAGGCGTGCAGCTGCTGATCGACGGTTTGTCGCTGTTGGTGCTGCGCTTGTTTCTCCACAATCAAACGCGCCACGTGGCCACTGATGGATACGGGGACACTCGATTGATGAAAGGAGCGGAGCAAATGCGTCGCCACAAAGGCATGACCCGCAACACTGAGATGCTGCCCATCGACTGTTAACAAGGAATGTGGCAACTGTTCCACGTTCAATTTCCGTTGAAACGTCTCCACGACGCTGGTCAAGTCGATGAAGGCGATCTCAAAGACCTTCGACACTTGTTCCAACATCGAGGAACATTCTTCAAAGGCATGGCGATGTGGATGTGCGGATTGATGGACATCTTCGCCATGGACAAGCAACCCCACCAGCACCACTTGTGTTTCGGCGCGTTGCTTGAAATGCGCAATCACTTGTTCCAACAACGCCCTTCGCTCATGCATCACCTCCACCATATCCATATTCTTCGATTCCGTTAGATCCATATCAGTGACAAACTCATGACCTACGACCAGAACCACGTGCTGAAGCGCGTCCTGCGAAGACAGCAGCAGGTCCGGTTCATCGCTGAATATTTGTAACATTCGCGGGATATCGCGGTGATCCAGAGGTGCATATAAGATTTTGACGTCTTTGTCGTCAGCTGCAAGCCCCTGTTGAAAGAACGAAACGAAATGTGCGTCAATGGCTCCGTCAACATCCGCCTCCATCACCGGGGCAGGAGTGAAGATACTGTCGTGGCCCAAGAAAAGAATGGTGCTTTTTGCTCCAATGGGCTTGACGGGGATCGACTGTTGATAGAGCTGCTTTAATTCTCTCTCTGCTTCTTGCTCAGCAATTTTCTTTTTATTGTAGGCCTCTATTTCGGCATCTTCCAACATTTGTCGCGTCATTTGGGGCGTTGGTGGTTGTTTCAGCGGAGTCCGTTTTGCCGTGCCATGGGCATTCTTCGATCTTTGATGGGAATTTTTAGCAAAAGATCCGGATACCACCAAAATGAAAGCAATCACCCCAGCACATACGTACAGAAGACCTCGAATTCCAACCCGCATTGCACTTCACAAAAACAATTTTTTTCTTTCGTTTCTTACGACGAACAGCAGTCGTTGTATGGCTTATTGCGGCAGTGCACGGCACAATGAAAGAAGGCCAGTGGAATCTACGTGATATGGATATAAAGATAGAGAAGTGAATCGAATATTGACGAGGCACCATGGACCACGTTGAACCATGAACCGTAACGTTGATGCGGGGATGGAGACCAAGGTCATGACGACGACGATGCCAAAAATACGAAACGGTTTTCGGCTCTGCTGGCACAAGAAACTTCCGGGGACAAGAGTGGATTTCCTCCGGAATTCCTTCGTTCGACCACGGAAGAGAGAGCGGGGGTGGGGGGTGATGGGGGGGGTCCCTTCTCAAGAGGAACACGTTTGCGCTGGACGACTGAAGAGGCGGTGGAGTGTGACTGCAGCGTGAGAGCATACATATCGCTCAAGGTGCAGAGAGGCTGAATAACTGATTGTCATCATTCATCAATCTGACAAGAATTGAAGTACCGTGACGTATGCACAACCAGTGCAGTGCGCACAAAGATTATAACAGATAAAATTAAAGACGAACTAACAAAAACAGTATGAGTGACGTGAGCCGGCCGAAAAAGAGGAAAGGCAACGCTCATGACTCGAAAAGACAACCAAATCAAATAGAAAAAGTAGACACCGTTGTTTTCCCTCGTGCCCAAGAGATCGTGTCGTCTTATCAAGAGACTGTTCGCTCATTCCAATTCCAGTCCTTTCAAGAATGGTTCGACAAATACGCTGCCGAGAATTTTTGTTTCTTTATGATGCGGCTACAGGAGCATTCGTTGTATCCTGTATCGGTGTACAAAGAAGTGATGGGCAAGACCTCGTCGTGTAGTTTCATCTACACGCGAATGATGACAGTTCCTGATGGGGTGTTCAACTTTACGCTGCGAGGCGTCTATCCCAGCATCACCGATCCCGACGCCTTGTGCATGCTTGTATGCGATTATAATTGTGAAGCAACGAAGCTCTACGAGACGGAGGCCATCGAGGAAGAAGAGGACGGAGAAACGGACCAGCATCAAAACGACTTGGAACTGGCCGTCGCCTCGTTGAACCACATGGCACAGTACAAGCAGCAGAACGAAATGCCTGTAGACAACGGGTTGTTCGAGGAGTCATCAGGAAGGAGGGTAGATTGTTTGAATTCGTTTGGCGAGCACATGGACGATGAAGATGTGGAAGGGGATACGCCATGTGACAGTTCGGTGGAGGATGAGTTGGCGGCGTCGACGCTGTTGGATTTGTCGCATCATGCGGCGGTGGTCGCAGAGTTGAACGGTATTGGAGAAGAGTCGGACACGTCGTTAAGTCAAACGAATCGACCAGTTCTTTCGCCGGGCGTTCGCGTTGGCGGCGATGCGGCGTTCTTGGGCGCACACCTGTCGGATCAACGTGACAGCAGCATCTCCCCGTCGTTGTCGGAATCGTCTCTGTTATCCAGTCAGACACGTTCCCTCCCACGTAGATTTGGTCAGTTTAAAGGTTCGTATGACGGTCTATCAGCCACGACCACCGTGGCATCCATGTCCGTGGACGATGTCCCACCAAGCATCGCCTTCAACGACCATCTACACCATAGTCACAGTTCTAGCTCGAATAGTCTGCAGGGAATCCCTCGCCCGCAGCATATCTCGATTCCTCCGGTACCACCTCCAACCTCCACCGCCTCTGCCCCATCAACATTGACCATGAATAGCGTGGACACACCGACGTCGCAGTCGTCACAGTCGACGACGACCGGTTCAGAATCCTCGTCAACACAGGCGATCTTCTCTTCGTCCCCCATTTCGTATCATGCGCTCACGTCGACGAGTACGTCGATCTCCTCGACGGGGCCGGGTGCATTGTCCAACCAAAGCATCACAAAAACCGTCTTCAAACAGAAAAAAGTTCGCCTCGTCGATCGTATTCCGATCTTTGTGGCCAAACCGGGGGCAATGTTTCGTCTTGGTGATCGTTACTCGAATGGTGGGATTCAATTCCGTTTGAGTGCGAAGGTAGAGTTCTACATCAATAAAGAAGAGAAGGTCTACAAGGTCCGCTATCTCATGAATTCATAAGGCTGCATCGGGGGTCGCATTCTCCGTCACCCCTTCCCCCTCCCGTCTCGTCTCATCTGTTCCTCCCGCCTTTCCCTCTCTCTCGTGTTGGATGCTGCGATTGTTGCTCATTGTTTATTGTGGGGGGGGGGGTTGTGCGGTCCCTCGCCACCCCCCCCCCCCACCACCTCATCCTCCTGCGTCCGTCTCGACCTCCATTCTCTCTGTACATGGCCATTCTGTGTCTTGTATCTGTGTCTTGTGTCTTGTGTCTGTCTCTCTGAGTGTGCCATCACTATCGAAACAGAAGCTTGTTCCCTCCACAAATTGATCATCACCCGCTTGATTTGTTATGTTTTTTCCCCATTCGCTTTCCACCGCACCCCTCGTCGCCGTCAGCCGTCGCATGGCTCACAAAGGACGGACGTTGACGTTGTTTCTCTCCCCATAGGTAGTGAGTGACCTTACCCCCCCCCCTCCTCCGCCCCGGTCCTTGGACTTGTACTTGTTCTGCTTTTTCATTTTTGTCTCTTAGCCATCCTCCCCCCCCCCCATCATTCCAACTGAGGTTCATTTACCCCCTACCCACCCAGCCATATGTCCTGTTCACCCGTGCGTTCCCTCGTCGCCTCTGTGATCGAGTGGATGCCGTTACCGCGGTGACCGCCTTTGCTTTTTTCTTCTTCTTCTCTTTGTTTTCATCGTTGACGTCGTGGGGGTCCGTTCCCTTCGAACTCCCCCCTCTCCCTCCTCCCCACACGCTATTTTGGTTTTTCTCCCCGTCGCCTGGACGCTATGACCGCGATGTCGGCGTGTGTCATGTGTCATGGCGGTGGTTGATTGTTGTTTTTGGTCGGACAGTGCGTCAATGGATTGTGAATGGGGGGTCTGGGGTCTGGAGAGCGCTGGGACAACCCGTTGGTGCGGTTGTTCGTTTGTTCGTTCGCCACAATGCGCTCGAGTCTCGCTCCTCCTCCTCCTCCTCCCCTCCCCGCCTGCATTGTCTCTACTACTTCTATTGGTGGGATGGCCCCTGTGGTTGACGGTCTTCATCTGGACGCGCACAGAGGTATTCCACCCACGTCAAACATCGCCGATCTTGTTTGGTCGAGTCGTGTTGAGCATTGGTCATCGTCTGTCTGTGTCTGTGTCTGTGTCTGTCGTTATCTATTCAGTTATTCAGTTGGTTGGTTGGTTAGTTGGTCGGTTAGTTGGTCGTTTGGTTGTGGATGTGGACGTGGCATGGGTCGGTGATTGCGATCGGTGGACTCGGTCGCTCCGGTTCTCTCTGTCTCTATTGTCGCCCCTCACCCTCTTCCCCCATCGGCGTCTCCGCCTTGTCACTTGTTCTTGTTGTGCGTGTGTTTGTGTGTGTGCGACTTGTATACGACCGTGTGTAGATAGCTGTATTTGCTTTGATTCGTTACTCTCTCTTGCTCTCGCTTCTTGACACTGTGTCTTGGTGGTACGCGCGGTACCGTAGTGTGGAGTGAGATGAGACAGGGCCGCTCCCTCCTCGCCCAGGGAACACAACCACATGCAGCACACATGCTCTATTCGTTACTGCCCATTCGTTGCTACACAATTGACGTTGATTTTTCTCTCTCTCTCCCTCCCGAGATACACTGTTCGTGACAAATTGCGATTGGTTTTTCGATTGGTTTTTCCCCCGCCGTTTCCTTCAAAGAGCACCTCTCCCTCCCCTGCCTCCTGCTCTTTGCTGCTGCTCCTGCTGCTCCTGCTGCTGCTGCCTGTTTTGGCTCTTTGTTGGTGTTCGTGTTTCACTTGGTTCTGTTTCTTGTCCTCTTTCTTTCTCGTTGCCCTTGGTCACTCGCGATGCTCTGTTGTTGCTGCGGGCCACTTGTCTCCGTCGTGCAGTGTCCCCCTCTACCCCCCTTTCGTCCTGCTCATGTCGTCGTCATCGTTCAGCTTCGTCAGTTGTTCCCTCCTCCTCCGCCCGGTTTTTCATTGTTGTTTCTTCGTTGGGGGATTCTTTTACAGTTGTTGGCTTTGCTCGTATCGTTTCTGGGTGGGTTTGTGTGTGGCTTTGCGCCTCCGCCAATCACCTGTCCCGTCCCGTCCCATCAACGCATCTTTCTGCTGTTCTGCTCACCGATCGGTTGCGTTTATCGGTCACCAAAGAAATCATTGTAACCGATAGCCACATGCCTTATAAGTCAATCGATCGCGTAACCTCGATCGTTGTTTAGCCTCTGTCTCTGTCTCCTTTCAGTCCTTTCAGGAATGCGTTGTTCTGAACAACATTTCGGCAGAATCACTGCAGCAGGAGGAGCTGCTCACCCGCCGAGCTCTTGCTACATTGAAGTGATCAATCCCGTTTGGTCTGAAAATCCCCGGCAGGAAGGAGCTGTACCGCCTGCTGTACGGCAGCGACGCGCTCGTTAATGCTAGGCTGGTATGTCCGATGTGCTGACCACGCCGCCGATTAAATTTGTAGTTGTGTACGGGTAGAGTGAAGCCGTAGTATAGACCATAAACCACAAATCGAGACAAAAAGTGACTGACATCATTTTCTGCCTGAGCGAAAAAAAAACATGACACACCAAAAAGTAGACACATCATACAGGTCTTGGGCAGTCTAAAGAGAATATCCAAGATTGATTCCCCATTTCTGCACACAAGTGACAGTGCAGGTGGTGCCCAGATCCACAACGAGGTTCGTTTTGCCGGCGTCAATCAGCTCCTGCAGCGCCACCTCAGGACTGACGAGCAGCTCCACAGCCTGCAGATCGTCGTCGCCCAGACTGTTGGCCTCCTTGAAGCGAGCCATCACCAAGTGCTTGAAAGGAGCTACAGCAGGAGTGGTGTTGAAAGAGTATGTCAACATTGGTGCGTTGATAGCCAAGTTGAACTTCATCTGAATATCCAAGCCGAGCAGACATGGCTGACTGTCGCTGACTTTCACCACCATCAGCTTTTCTTTTCCATGCAGGTAAAACTTGCACTCACAAAGATAATCAACTTTAACATGACCGTTGCCAATTTGCGATTTTCCCACCAGTTTCTTGTGGCTCTTCAAACCAAGCATTGTGGAAATCTCCGTGTCCATTTGACTTTAAATAAAAAACTAAAATATCATAAGTTATTCAGAGATCATGAACAATCTTACGTGTAAGAGCACGCTGAATCACAAATCCATGAAAAGGGCACAGGGATGTCCACATCTGCTGAACTGATTCCAATAGTCAACAAAAGTCTTACTCCCGGCTCACACAAAGTAAGGTTGAATGAGTCCATCTTTCCAATGGATCGGTGCTTCAAATTCAGTAATAAACAATGAAGAAGTCCCCACAAAAATCACGATTTTGGCCGAATTGGGCCGTACGGCCGCCGCAGTCCCGCAGCGATCCCAGATCCCCATAACATGACCCAAACATCTTTCCCAGACTTGGCAGGGCAAGCGCCCCGGTCACGAGAAGAAGGACATGAAATAATGAAATAATAAGAAGGACGTGAAAAAGTAAACGGTAAAAGGAACCTGAAATAAAAAGGACCTGAAGAAGCAGCATCGAGGACAGAAGACAGAAGAAAATCACACACGAAGAGAGAAGGATCGATCACAATTGATTGATGCGCTGACCTGTTGAACCACAAGAAACTAAGCTTTTTTAGAAATTTGTCAGAAGGAAGATGCAAACCATTGACCAGCCGAAAAAGCGGAAAACTGCCGCCCATGATGTGAAGAGACAACCCATTCCGAAAGATAAAATAGATACCGTTGTCTTCCCTCGTGCCCAAGAAATCGTGTCTTCCTATCGAGATATGCTTTGCTCATTCCAATTCCAGTCCTTTCAAGAATGGTTTGACAAATACGCTGCCGAGAATTTTTGTTTCTTTATGATGCGGCTACAGGAGCATTCGTTGTATCCAGTTTCTGTGTACAAAGAAGTGACTGGCAAGGCCTCGTCGTGCAGTTTCATCTATACACGATTGATGTCCATGCCTGACGGAGTATTCAAAATCAAACTGCAAGGGGTCTATCCCAGCATCACTGATCCCGATGCTTTGTGTATGATTGTTTGCGACTACGTTAGCGAGGGAACGAAGCTCTACGAGACGGAGGCCATCGAGGAAGAAGAGGAAGGAGAAACGGACCAGCATCAAAACGACTTGGAACTGGCCGTCGCCTCGTTGAACCACATGGCACAGTACAAGCAGCAGAACGAAATGCCTTTGGACGATGGAGTGTTCGAGGAGTCATCAGGAGGAAGGGTCAGTGCATTTGGCGAGCTCATGGACGATGAAGATGTGGAAGGGGAAACGCGATACACCTCCTGTGATAGTTCTGAAGAAGAGGACGACGAGGAGATGGCAGCGCATCATTCCACGGCGGTGGCGGCAGCGACCGAAGAGACACCGGATGCAGAAGAAGAATCAGACACTGTGCCGTCTTCGAATTCGTCGCTGTCGAGTGCGTCCTTTCTTCCAGCTCAGCGATTACGAGGTGTCCCGTCCACAAATCTCAGCGCCAATTCGACCGTTGTATCTGTGACCACGAGTGATTCCTCGATGTACAGCAGTGCTCCAAGGAGCAGTAGTATGCCGCCCTTGCCACCTACCGCAGATATTTCGTCGCCCTCTGGTTCCGATTCCCCTGCAACATCGCACGCTTCATCCGCAACGAACGCGTCCGTCGCATCGAACACAAACGGAACATCATCTCCGAGCTACTATCATGCGTTAGCATCGACGAGCACGTCGGTCACCGCGACCGTCCCGGGTCTCCTCCCTCAGCAAACCATCACAAAGACGGTTTTCAAACAAAAGAAAGTACGTCTCGTTGATCGTATCCCCATTTTCGTTGCCAAACCAGGCGCATCATTTCGATTGGGTGAGCGGTTGCCTCAATCTGGCGTCCCCTTTAAACTCAGTGCGCGAGTTGAGTTCTATATCAACAAAGACGAGAAAGTGTACAAGCTGCGAAACCTGATGAATTAACGCGGATGGGGCTTTGTTCGCCATCGACTTTGTTCGCTTCGCTTCCCTTTAGTTATTGGCTCGTTACTCTGCTCTCCCTATACAAGGACGACACCTGTTCTCTTGCGAATCCTTTCCGATTCTCCCGCGAGTTGCTTTTTTCCCACCCACCGTGCCGATGGAGCTGTGCCTCGGTGAGGGGTGGTGATTTGATTCGTTTCTTCTTTTCTTGCGCTCACTTAGTTATGATCGATGACGTCATCCTCCTCTCCTCTTGTACGCCACTTGCTATTGATTTGATTTCGCTGTCCCCTCTTGCCGTTTGTTGTCATTTGTTAACGTCTCGTTGGTGGCCTGCTGCTGATGTCCTTTCCTGCTCAACTCCACGGCCACAGACCGCTCCACCGCCCAACGTACACGGTTTTTTTCATCGGTGACTTCGACGTTTCTCTGAATACGTTGTCTGTGTCTCCAGTGGGGCTCACTTCCGTTTGTTTTTCCTGCATGTTTCCTGTTTCTTCATTGTCAAGTTTCACGTAACGTTGCCGCCTGTTTGTCCCTCAGTCTGCGGTGCACCGTGTGTAGGCGGCTGTTCCCTCCGCCGACATACAAATACATACCTCCCCGCTTTGCGCTACACATACACATACATACCTCCCAGCTTAGAGCTACACCTACACCGAATGACATTAACCGCACCGGGGACCGGTAGTGCGCCGCCCTTCTGTTGCTCTCGTACGTAGCCTGTAAATGGTTGAGCATCGTATCGCGTCTGACGATTTTAATGATATTCACTCAACAACAACATTACACATCAGAAATTCTCCATGATGACCTGGATATTCGACGAGGGGTTGGCGATGGTGCGCAGGAGTTCTTTAACTTCCTCTTTCTCCAGTTGGTCCTCTGCGCTCTTCAAGGCCAGGAGATGCACCAAGCTCAGTCCTGCCTGGAACCAATCCAACTCAACTGTCGCCTTCAAGTCCTCTGCGTTGGTGCCGCGCGGCAAACAGTTCAGAGTCATCGTTGCAAGTTCTGCTCCGATCTCTACAGAAGAGCCAAGATCGGCGAGGAACTGATCACCGGTCTCGCGGATCAAGATGTTGGACAACTTCACATCGCCGTGCACACGATTCTTGGAATGCAAGAAGTTCAGTGCGGTGACCAGCGTCCGGGCGGTAGCGTCCACCATGCCCATGACCGCCGGGCGAGGAACAGTTGCCACAGAGCAGGTGCAGATTGGCATTTCAATGGCCAAATCCGCCTTTCTTCCATGATCACGTTGCAGCTCAAGCTTGGCGATAGGTCCCAAAATACAGGTTGCTGATGGATCGTAGGCGCCGAGCTGACTGAATGCATCGAGCTCAGCCGCCGCTTCGGTCTGGTTCAACGGGATCTTGACGAGGAGCGGTTGGCAGCCACGGAAGGCTCGGAGCAGTACCGCACGACCGCCAATGGCTGGAAATACATCATCCAAAACTAAGCCGTTGAAGGCAGACTTGGCCTGAGCCTTTGTGAATGTGTTAGGAATCTTGTCTGCTCTGCGGTAAAGCTTTACCAGTCCATCAGGAGTCACAAATGGCAACTGAGCACTGAAATATTCGACCATCTTGTCCACAATAGCTTGGACCGGCTCTATTGCCTTCACCCTCAACACCCTCAAAAGATCACCACGATTTCTCATGGAAGAAACATCTGCAAATCACATCACATCAAGTTATGGCATTAAATCAAAGTAGAAACAAACGAAACAAAATAAAATCGCAGAATGAAACCATCAATCAAGAAGGACATAGAAATGAACAGTCTGTGATAACGTTAAGCATGCGCATAAGGGTGGCTTCCACCAACACAAACCCTCGATCGCAGCTGCTCCGACTGCTCCCGCAGCTGCCACTGGATTTCGTTTGAGGAAGAGTTCTTACCTGCTTGTTGTGGGACTTGAGTACCTTGAGGAAAACGAAACCGGACGAAATAATACACTTTATCTGCCTCAAGCTCTTCGACAGATCGGATAACGTTATTGTCATAGGAAAGTATCCCGTCGACAACGCCATAATCTGCTCTCATCCTGCCCTCAACATAGTTCACATTGACGGAGGACGGTCCAAGTCTGAAGTTGGCAGACTCTGTTTTACCACCGATGGTTATCTGAACCGAACAACATGGAATACCTGCCATAACGCTAGAAAAAT
Source organism: Poteriospumella lacustris (assembly GCA_008000375.1). Classification (NCBI taxonomy): domain Eukaryota; class Chrysophyceae; order Chromulinales; family Dinobryaceae; genus Poteriospumella; species Poteriospumella lacustris. Next base: position 55,195 of record SMOI01000162.1, read on the forward strand.
TTGCAGTATTCAATCGACAAAGACAATAGAATGTGAATCAGCCTCTTGTTCGAGTTCATTTCCCCCGAGTCCCGAGCGCGTCATCATATCAAGTGGACGGACGGACGTATGTAGAGATGGAATCGAGTGAGAGAGGTCGGTGGGGCTTTGTCCTTGTCCCTCTTTTTGTCAATCAGGTCACCATTGATCGAACGTCGAACAAAAACAGTTGGAGAAGATCGGAGATCACTATTTCTATTCTCTCGGAAGAGAAGGACATCATCATGTCAATCATCAATGCGCTTCATCAAGCTTCGCGTATGGTGAACAAGAAATTGATCAGCAATGCGATCAACTTTTGTGTAGTTTTTCCGAAAGCAGATAGAGTGAGCACAGATAAAGTTCTGCATGAAATTCACGTCGAATCTTATCATTCAAACGACATTAAAATAGCTCTTGATAAGGACGTAGACAAATTGATGAGATTGTATGCCGTTGGTGCGAAGAAAGATGTTTTTGACGCTTGCGAGATGGTCGATGAAATTGCCAAGTCCGCACCAATTGATGGAATTCGATTTATCCAAATCCATAAGACTGGCATTGATCTTCTCCGAATTTATAAAATTGGCAATGATAGCATGGAACGAGCAGCTTTCTTGGAAATGAACGAGTTCAAACGAAGTTATCTTGAAGAGCTTAACCGTCGCACCAGTATTCTGCTTGTTGCAGGAATGGCAGTGACTTTTATGATTGCTGGTGCGAAGTTGAGCGGCATGATTGAGAAGTTTGTTTAAAGTCAGCTTCACAGTGGCAATCAGTAGTTTCTTGTGATAATCAATAGTCTGTCATTTGTTCATGAATAACTATTAACTAGGACAGGAATTGATTTTACTTGAAACCTCGTCACAGCCCACGACAGAACATCCACGAGAGCCTTTGCTCGTTTCCTGTTCGAGTTCTTGTGTGATCGCCCCAAAGCGCTTCATCCCAAGACGCTATTATCCCCCTAATCCCAGACGCCGCCGCGCGATCGTCGTCAATGGCGATGCGCCTCGACAGCGTCGCGGTGGGGTCGACGGCGATGCCGCTGCTCGTCCCGCCGCTCTTTCACACGATCGACCCTGCGGCCCATGCGGCCGCTAGCAGCCCCTAGCGGCTGCGCCACCTGCACATTCACGACGCGCAGAGCCTGCACAGCCGCCACGGCGCTTCAGTCGACCCGCCGCCCGCGTGGGCGCTGCACGAGGCGCTGCCGCAGCGGTTGCGAAGCGGTGAGGAGGCCGCCGCCGACGATCAAGCTGCGCTCGCGGACGCTGGCGGCGTCGGCGCGCCACGTGTGGAACGAAGATTGATGAGAAGTTCAGTAGAAAGAGGCGATGTTTTCCTGCGACGGTTTACTGTAATCATATTCTTGCTTTGTGCTCGTTGATTCGGCAGGTATAGGTTTTCTTTTATTCACAGCCACGATAAGCAATATCGTTGACTGGTGACTACTGCTCGTTCGTGTTTAACGTCAGCGTAATTGTTGATGCTGTGTAATGACTAATGCCTCCATGATTGATTGGACGCCTTTTGTTTGACTTTGGTTTCATCTTCAAACATTGCAACAAGCACACCCAAACAGCAACTAGACAGTGTTTACGATGTCTGCGTAGTTCATCTCCTCCCACGTTAGGTCGCGGATGCACTGCGGCTCCTCCAAACCAGCCTCGCTCACGTTGAAGTATTTTGCGAGATGCTCGGTGTTTTCGATCCAACGATGACTGAGAGCCCGTGAGAATGCGAACTTGGCGTGCACGGACAACACACGCCTGTACGGAAGATGTCCCGCACGGTGCCGTAGAATGCTGCCATCTATATCGGCGAATGTTCTCAGCTCCAGGGCGGAATTAGGTAGGATCCGCTTGGTCATGAGTTCGGGGCGTAAGACCTTCAGAGTCAACTCCTGAGTCAAGGCATTGTACAGAAAGCACACATCCAGATGATCGAACGCCGTCGCAATTGAATCCAACATGAGGATGCCGTTCCGAGGGTTGTCAATCTCCTGAGGATCCAGCCCATACAGCAACATGAGGCGAGATCTGCTGTGCTTCACCAAATGCGGCGGTCGGAGATCCTCGTACGGCGCCACAGCGTCTGACACCATGCATCGCGCGGTGACCATACGATCCCCAATGAAAGTCACAGCCCTGCCAAAGAACGCAATCACAGAGTGTTTGAATTCAGTTGACTCCTGCTGGGTGCGGCAGTTCGTGAGCCAGCAGTTGAGCTCTTTGCGAATTCTTCTGACTTCCGCAACAGTCAGCCCAGTTCTAATCTCCTCAATCGTCGTCGCAAGAGCGGCCTGCATCGTCGCAAGAGCGGCCTGCGTCGTTGCAAGAGCGGCCTGACCATCTATCACTGGCTGAAGTTGTTGCTGAAGAAGAATCTGCACCTGCTCAAAGGTGACTGTGATTGCAATGTTTAAAATAGGTGAGAATGGATGAATCAAAACCCGTCCCCAAACAGAACGTACCAGCAAGAGCATCATTCGCGACCACAGCTGTAAAAGAATGCGGACGGAATAAATCCATCGCAAGCAATCCAAGCGAAAGAATGAGCAAACGGGGTATGATAGGAACAATAATGCACGGTCAGAAATCAATAGGAACAGAGTGAAACAGAAGGTCGTACAGTTTAGAATAAAATCAGAGGGGAGAAAGACGCGGAATGGGCTTACCTTGGGTAGGTTGCTGTTGGCGAAGCAGTGAGAACTTGTCGAAGCTTTCACCCCATAAGCGCTTCTCGTCCATTGTTAGGGCATCAAAGTCACCACGCTCAGCCACATACTGCCTAAATTCCTCGGACATAACTCGACTATAGAAGCAAAGGGAAGCGGCAAACGTTCTGCTGGGTCAAAGATGTTTCTTTGCGAAGCAAACCGCAATCACCGTCGGCAGTCACGTGTGATTGATGGAGAAGGGCTTTCACTTGTCGTCGTTTGTCACTTGACTTTTGTCGCGATTCGGCCCAACCTTAACGATTCGGCGGTCAGTTTGCCATTTCTCCTGGGTTTTTGCCTATTGTATATTCGGGTTTGGTGAGATTGTGCAACTTACGACGTCTTGTCTCCTTTCCTTCGGCTTCGGTATAAAATCAATATAGAGCCGCGGCTCTAGAGTTACTGTCCCTTTACACGGTTATGAGAGGCCCTTTCCTTGCTGCGGCACGTCACTGGTACGTGTCGTGTCGCCCGTGACTTGTGGTGGGCCAGCAGACGTGGTCCTCCCTCCAACACGGGGCTGTCGCACTTACGAGGACGACGACGGCGACCGGCAGTGCATCACATCGCGGAGCTGTGTCTGGTACGTGGTCACGAGCATCTGCCACACGAGGGTCTCCCGCACACCCGTCACCAGCGTCGCCCCGTCCCCCTCCCCGTCCCCACCGCTGCGGCCGTCGTGGTTATCGTCGCGAAGCAAGTCACACACGTTCCACAGCGCGACCCCATCGACATCGTCGACTTCTGCCATCGGTGGTGGTGCTGTTGCTGCTGCGTCGTCGTCGTCCGCACGTCCGTCGGGCCCGTAGAGACGTACCACCAGCGTACCGTGTGCGTGGGGCGGTGACGCTGGACGGGTGGGTACCCGGAGGAGAACCCGCGACGTCCGCTGGGGGAGGTGCTGGCGCAGACAACGATAGAGCTCCACCGGTGTGCGCCAGAGGTATCCCACGGGCAGCGTCACGGTGAATACTTCCCAGAGCCGCGGAGGAGGAGACGGCGTCACCTCGGGGGCACTGCGAATGCGCACGAACGACGTCTCGGCGGTGGCGGTGGAGGTGGTGCGCAGGTGCCACTCGCGGGGATCCATCGGATCGACCGCGAGGTACCCCGCCTGTCGCAGGTAGTCGAGGAACACGTAGTGATGGCGATAGAACCACGGTGCATCCGCCACGACGAGGTCCACACTGGCCAGGGGAAAGAGATAGAGCAGGGCGATCGTTTGGAACACGGCGGCCGTCTCGCGTGCCACAGCGGTGGCGGTAGTGGCGGTAGTGGCGGTAGTGGCGGTAGTGGCGGCGGTGGTATCGAGAACGAAGTGCACATACATCGACGAGAAATACCAATCGACGGTGCGACGGGCCCGTGCCGGCATCGACACGATGTACCGCCAGAACCGACGTACGTCGACCACACCACCACCACGGTCCCCGTCGCTGTCGCTGTCGCTGTCGCTGTCGCTGTCGCTGTCGCTGTCGCTGTCTCTGCCACGCGAAGAACCGCCCGTCTCCGTCTCTGCCTTCGTCGTAGACACAGGCACCGCCTGGGAGAGCAGCTCTTCGTAGTGATCGACGACGAAGCGTAATTTGGCGGTGATATCGCTGCCGTTGAGCGCATCGACGCGCAAGAGACCGGGGAAATCCACGTCACTGGCGCCGTTCCAACGTTCGGCGACGATCGGAATGGCGCCGAAGAGGATCGCCTCGGAACTGATTCGTTCCGGGCCGGGCATCGCCAGATCCACCACGATTTGTGCACGTTGCAAGAGCATCGCGACGTCGTCGGACGAGAAGCCGCGCAGGACCACCACCTGGTACCCGTCGGGCACTTGGAAGGCGAACGGTTGCGCCGGTGGATAATCGTCGAAGTAATCGGCATCGAGAAGAATGAGACGTTCCTTGCGGAGGAGGCGGAGGGAAGGACACGCAGACGAAGCGTCGGCGGCGGCGGCGGCGGCGGTGTGGAGGTGCAGGGCGTGCGCCGAGACGGTCTCGGCCATGACGCAGCCGAGGTAGTAGGCGTGCAGCCCGCGGTGGACGAGGGTGGTGTAGATGAAGTGGCTGTCGGCGGCGGTGATCCAGCCTCTGTACGGTCACAGGGACAACGACAATAGACGGCAACGGGTATGTGCCGAGGTCAGCAACAGCATGTGAGACGAGCGGCAGAGGCAGAGGCGGGGGGCGGTAGGAGGGGTGAGACGTACCGACACTCGTCTCGTCCGTGGTGGAAGCCCAGGAAGTATTGGATGCCACGGCCATGGAACTGCCGATGTTCTGTGGTCGCATCGGTGGCGGGGTGCAGTGGTGGTGATGGTGATGGTGACGGTGACGGTGGCTGCTGCGGTGGGGGGTAGTGCAGGTACTCGCGTAAGACCGGCTCGCACCATTCGCCGGTGATGACCACGTCACGGTCTGCACAGAACAGAGAGTGAGGAGGAGGGGCGGCGACGGGGAGGGGCAGAAGCGTACCGTGCGGGGCGTTGCAGCGCGTGTCGTCGATGTTGGTGTCGTTGCACAAGACGACGGGGAACCCCAAGTGCTGCAGGTCTGTGGCCAGTGTACGCATGGCGGTGGTGCCCCCGGTAAAGGCATTGATCGTTTGATAGACGCGAATCACACTGCGTCGCTGGGTGTTGGCCGTGAGCAGCTCCTTCGGCAGCGAAGCAGAGCGGTCATCGTCGTTGACGTCGACGTCGACGCCCACCTCGTCACCGGCGTTCACAGCCACTGGGACCGACACGCGGTTGCTCTTCGCAAAGAGAGCACGCGGTAGACGATTCAATCGTCGAGAGGTCAGAAAGAGTTCTTGTTGCGTATGATCTGATAGCGACGCCGCTGCCGACTGCTGCAGCCGCCGGACGGCATCGTGGGCCGTGATCGCCGGTTCGACGTACTGACGATTGATCAACTGTAGGCGCTCGAGACGTTCTTGAATGTGACGTGCGATGGTGGTTTCCATGGCAGGATCGATTGATGATCCAGTGACCTGCAGGCCGTGGGTGAGAACGGCGTCCACCTGCGACAGACGCAGGGTGAGCACACCCACATCGTGTCCCTCCGCGCTCCGCAGCGTCACATTGGTCACCATGAAGTCCGGGCAGTACCTTGCCACTACCACTACAGCAGCCATGAGTAGCTGCAGCAATGCCAACAGCCTCTGCATGTCTCCACCAGCAACAACAACGATCAGTGCGGGTCCGTTCTTCTTCTTTTTGCTCTCCTCTTTCACCACTACCGACTGATCAACTGTCCCTGATTCGTGCAATCCTTTCCTTGAGTAGGATGATAATGTACCATGTACCAGAAGTTACAATGCCTTCGACCATGGACCGATGGACCATGGGGAGCCTCCTCTGACTGCTGAACGGCGGTGGCACCAAAAACTGTAACGGTCAAGTGTACGCGACGACGACGACGACAAGTTGACGTTGCCGTTCGTTCGCCGTGTTCGGTTCGTTCTCTGTGCAGCGACTTCTTCAATGGTCAACCACCAACAACTCGAACGAGAAAGAAAGAGACATATATGGTCTAGTCAGGGTCGAAGAAGAGACAAAGGTATCTCCAGAGGCTTCTGTTGTGTGTTTGGGTGAAGAATCTTCCCGTGAGTGTTTCATTTGCTACCACAACACCAAGTGCTGGTTGGTACTGCAGGAGACGAGAGAATAGAATATAGAACGTGACCAAACACAATAGAGCTATGATAGCACATGATGATGTGCCCTTGGCGCTGACGTCCACCGTGGTTCAGTCGGATGCGAATGGCGACTACTCGTTCGACGTGCAGGGCTTTCTCCTTCCCCACGAAATGATGCGTCGAGAAATGGCACGTGGTGAACGTGCGGTTGCTCACATGGACTGCATCAAGCACCCTTGGAAGGCACGAGCCTTCGCCGAGTGGTTCATCGACTTCTTCAACCCCATCATGTACGCCCACCACGACATCGAAGAGAACATCATCTTCCCTTTCTACTTCCAATTGAACGTTATCACGCCGGACCGACAAGCTGAAGATCATTTGGCATTGATTGGTCGTCTCAATCGCGTAGAACGTGCCTGCAAACGCTTATTGCTCTTGGTGGAGGCCGAGGACATGGACACGTTGGCGGTGAAAAAGGAACAAGACAACATCATCGCACAGTTTCTCGATCTCTGTGACCACATGCGCGAACATTTCGCCGAAGAAGAAGTCTATTGGCCCAAAATCTTGCGCCACTGTGGCAAAGAGAATTGGGACAAGATTGAACCGCTGTTGATTGAACACGCGTTGAAGTTCGGGGACAACAATGCGGGCGAACCGTATCGATTGATGTTGTGTGCCATTGCTAGATCACAAGGGATTCAAATTGGGGACGATACTTTCGCGGCGGGTGAGACGCGTTGGGCTTCCAAGGCCTTCCAGGAGTGGTACATCTCGACGCGTCCGTTTTACGTCCGTTACATCCGCATGCGCGCGTGGAACGCCCGGTATCGATCGTTTCGACAACTCATCGACCGTGTCGCGACCGTCGACCACGACGAGCACACGGCCGCATCGACCTCACCGACGACACGGTCTACGACCACCGCCGCAGTAGCAGTACCGTCGCTGCCGCCGCCGGTCATGAATCACGTGGGCAAGTTCGTGTCGCGTACGCAGAAACCGCTGTGGCCGGTGTATATCTTCTTCTATTTGAGTCTCTTCTATGTCCTCTGTGTGGGTCCGTACCTCGCCGCGATCTCCAACCCTGCGGACAACGTCAAATACTTGCACATTGTGGTGGAGAACATGGACGAGGGCTTCGTCGGGGAGTATTTCTTGTCGTATCTGGCCAACGTCACGGCGACCGAGACGAGTATTCCGTCGTTTCATTATCGTACGGGTCAAACCGAGCATCAGTTACGGAATGCGGTGCGAGATGGAGAAGCCTGGGCCTCGGTCTTCGTCACGGCCAATGCGACGGCGAAGTTACTTGACGCGACACGCGATGGCTGTGCCCACGCCGCGACGTACACCGCACAGGACGCGATCACGTTCTACTGGGACGAAGGACGCAACAACGTCGTGGCGAACCCGTACATCGGTGGCTTTCTCGTCGACGTCTTGAACGATCTCTCGTCCGCCTTTGCGAAAACGTTCGTGAAAAGGATAAATGCATCGACGGTGGTGACGTGTCTGGCGAACGACCAAGAGGCGGTGATTCTCCAGCCGATTGGCTACACCGCCGTGAACCTGTCCCCCGTCAGCGTGGCCCCGGTGGTCGTCAATGGCGGCATTACCATTGGCAACATCTACGTCGCCGTCTTTGGTGCGTCGTTTATTGTGAACGGTGCCATGGGGGCGACGGCGGCATTGGCAGAGGACTTGTCGCCGGTGTATCGTGTCGGCTTACGGTCGGCGACCATGCTCGCCTTGGGTCTGGGCTTGTCCGTGTGCTACGCGACGATGATTGTCGCGTTCAATTACGAAGGCTCCAGTGAATACCTGTATTCGAGTGACAAATGGGGTCAAATCTTCGCCGT
>SMOI01000163.1:0-74243 GCA_008000375.1 Poteriospumella lacustris
GATTTGAAGAGCAACATAACGCCATTGGGTATGAAGCGTCCCTCAACGGCGTCAAATGGTCGTCTTCAACCACCAAAGTCACCGTCGGGATTGTTTGATTCGTTTGATTTCAGCAATTCCAATGTGTTTGGTGCGAATAGCAGTGGTGGCGGCCTACCTACCAACGTCCAACGCCAGAAAGTGAGGCCCATGACGGCGTTGGCGCGTGTTTCCACCAATCAATTCAGTGCACAGGCTTCTCCTGATAAAAAGAAAGTTCCTCGCTCGAGAGACGCGGAAGACCTTGAACTCATGAACTTGCCTGATGATGTGATTCACGGTGAAGAGAAGTATTTGGGGGAGAATTCGAACAACGATCGAAACGGTCAACATTCGCGGAACGGCCTGTCAGGGCCATTCCTTGAAACGAAAGAGAAACCTTACGTTTCAATCGGAATGCCATCTGATCAATACGATATCATGGCACCGCCCACTAATGTTTCGGGATTGTCGAGCACTGGTATGCAAGGACCCTTCGCATCAGATGGGACGAACTATGGTTCTGACCCGGCGCCGACCCCTTCGCATATGGATCATTTGATTCTTCTGGCCAATCAGATCCTTGGTACTCTTCGCGATATCATTCTTGTTCGATATCGACGAGGAAGAAGTTTGTACGAAATTTACCAACACTTTGATCGCTCTGGTCGAGGATACTTCGACCTCCATGATTTTGTGCGGGCCACGGCAGATCTCAGAATCGAAACATCCGAGCGTGTTGCAAAGTTAGCCATTGAAATCATGGCAATTGATAGTAAGGTCTTCGTGACTTTTGGTGAGTTTAAAGTGTACGCGCTTGATCCTGAGCACGGGTCGCTTATCGCTGAAGTTCAAAACCAGCTGGGCCAACTGTATGAGCGATACGGAAAAGGCTTCGAGAATTTTTTGTTGAATGAAATTCAGCGTGAGTCTCTCGTTGACGATGAAGGTGAAAGTGCCGAAATGCGCTCAGATATTGTAGCGCGAGATTCCTTTGCTCGTTTACTGAAGAAAATCGGTCTGCAGCTTCCAACGGCAGATTTGGCTCGTCTGCTGGATCGTTTTGACATCTATGGAAACGACGAGTGCTATGTGGATCGTTTCCTTACCATGCTGATGCAATCTGATGCTTGGCGACAAGCGACTCGAAATCTTGAATATCAACTGCGAGCACAACAAGAAGCAAACTACGTACGGTCTCGAGGTGGTCTGTTAGAAGGATCCGATATTCCTCTGGCGAAAGAAGTTATTGACATGTGCGAATATCTTGGCATCGGCATGCTGAGCGAGGAGAACATGATTTGGATTGCCGTGGATGCCTTGCGAGCCCCATTGCCGGTCAACTGGACCGTTCAACGAGACCACGAAGGACGCAACTACTTTTACAACGTTTTAACCAACCAATCGCGATGGGAGCATCCACTTGATCCTCACTTTCGAAACCTGCGGGACAGATATCGACAAAGGTAATAAACGTGCACTCCTTTATTCTTTCGCCCTTTCATTCGTTTCTGACTCTGCCTTTTTCTTTCTTTTTCGGGTTGTTTTTAGTGGCGCTGAATATGTGGAGAACAGTCCGCATAGACCCTACGTTGCCAGCGGCTCCGGAATTCATGCAATTCGTGATAAACGGTCAGCAGATAAAATTTCCCCTGCTGCCAATGATATCGCACAATGGAATACGATGCCGTCAGCTGTGGAGCAACAGCCACCGTCGCCAATCGACAGGTACACGACGGATTCTGCGAATGTGCCTGGCAAGATGCTGAAGAGCGTCTCGGCTACTTCTGCCATTCAACTGGCTCACAGTCAGCATCCAGATCAGCTTTACCAAGAGGCTGAAAGGCAAACTGCTGCCGCAAACGATTCAGACAAGGCTGATCGACCGGTCCCCATTGGTGTTGGCAAGTCGGGCGCTGCCTTGAATCCTACGTACACTTACACGGGCCCACAAACTTCCACCCCTGCGATTCCAAAGCCCGTCGCAGCTTCATCGTCCACCATGCGAGTCTCGTCATCTGGTAGTCGCCCCATCAGTGCTCCAATGTTGTATCGGCCGTGGCAAGAATCGGTGAAAGTCAACCAAAGAGCTAAAGTGAGCAACTTCATGCAAGAGCGTGAAGCAATGGTCGAAGCAATCTATACTGCACCTTACGCTGGCAAAAAGTTTTTGGAAACTGGAGGGACAACAAATACCAAGCAGTCGAAAGCCGCCGCTAAAGCAGAGAAGGAAGATCGAATGTCCAAGTTGCAAGAAATGTTCCAAGAAGACATTGTAGAGAGATTGGGACAAGTTTTACGGTGATAGTTGGTGCTATCAAATGGGGAAAATACTTGGTTGCCTTTCATGTACCATGTAAAGATGTTTGTTGAATAATGTGCCCCCTCTTTCGCTTGTTGTTCTCTACCACATTCCGTAGACGTGTTTGCGAATCCGACATTCCCGTTGAAAAAGGTCGATTTTCCGCGATTCCGCAACCCAGAACGCGCGGAAATGAATAAACCTTCCAGACTCTGGGAGAGATTCAAAGATTCAAGCGGCGTCGGGAACCCTCCTCTCTCAACTCTCACCGGCGCCAAATTCAACGCACTTGCACTTCCTTCGCTGGGGGGCCATCGACCATTCCTTCCTGCAAGGCTCTTTTGCAAGTTGCACAATCAAAAAGGCAATCGGAAGTTGAAGATTGCTGAGATAAGAACTTTTCTGAATTTGCTTTCACGTTGACAATAATCATGGCTACTGCAGACGAAGCAAACACGGGAAACTTGGTTCTTATTGACGGCGAGGTCATCGAGGGAATTTCCTTTGGTGCCAGGACAAGCATCGCCGGAGAGGTGGTGTTCAATACTGGCATGGTTGGATACCCAGAGGCATTGACTGATCCGTCGTATAGCGGTCAGATATTGGTTCTCACTTCCCCGATGATTGGAAACTACGGAGTTCCATCCGACGATGTGGACGAATTCGGATTGTCGAAGCATTTTGAAGGGACAAAGATATATATCTCTGGTCTTATTGTGACTGATTACTCTTTGGAGTATTCTCACTGGAACGCTGCGAAGTCGCTCAGTCAGTGGCTGAATGAGCAGAATATTCCCGCGTTGTACGGTATCGATACGCGCAAATTGACGAAGAAAATCAGAGAGAAGGGGGCTATTTTGGGGAAAATTCAATTTGGGGATGAAGACATCCCATTTACGGACCCCAACCTTACGCATCTTGTGCGTGAAGTGTCGACCAAGACTGTGCGAGTTATTGCTGAAGGCCAGTCGCCTCGCATCATCGCATTTGACTGTGGCATGAAGTTGAACATTGTGCGATACTTTGTTCACGAGTTGAAAGTGTGCATAATCATTGTCCCGTACGACTATGATCTCGAAAAGAATCCTGAAAACATCGCCTACGATGGCATTTTTGTCAGCAATGGACCTGGCGATCCGACGTTGTGCCAAGAGACCATTTCATCGATGAAGTGGGCAATTAATCTGGAATCCCCAAAGCCTATCTTCGGAATTTGTTTGGGAAATCAGATCCTTGCTCTGGCCTGCGGCGCCAAGACGTACAAAATGAAGTACGGAAACCGCGGCATGAACCAGCCTTGCATCGATTTGCGGACAACGCGCTGCTACATCACCTCACAGAATCATGGTTTTGCTGTCGACAACGACTCCTTGCCGGCCGATTGGAAGCCTCTTTTCCTGAATGCAAATGACATGTCCAATGAAGGTATTATTCACTCATCGAAGCCCTTTTTCTCCGCGCAGTTCCATCCAGAGGCGAATGGTGGTCCCTTTGACACGACCTTTCTCTTCAAGGATTTTGTGGAGATGATTAAAGGCAATGTTGCTGAGCGAGTTCTTGTGTCTCCCTCGTTGTACGAAAGAAAAGTCTTGCGCAAAGTTCTACTCATTGGTAGTGGTGGATTGTCCATTGGCCAGGCTGGAGAATTCGACTACTCTGGTTCGCAAGCAATCAAGGCTCTGAAGGAGGAGGGACTTGAGGTTATTCTCATTAACCCCAACATCGCCACAGTTCAAACAAGTAAGAACATGGGCCGAGCGTCAGCTGATAAAGTTTATTTTCTCCCGATTCAGCCTCATGTGGTCGAAGAAATCATTGAAAAGGAACTCCCCGACGGTGTTCTTGTCAGCATGGGCGGTCAGACAGCCTTGAATGTTGGTATTGAGCTGTGGAAGCGAGGCGTATTTGAGAAGTACGGTTGTCGCGTGCTGGGAACCCCCATCGAAACCATTATTGCCACAGAAGACCGAGAGATTTTCTCCAGAAAGCTTCAGGAAATCGACGAGAAACTCGCGGTTTCCTACTCTGCCAACAACATTGAGGAAGCGGTTCACGTCGCACAGAAAATTGGATATCCTGTCCTAGTCCGAGCTGCATTTGCTTTGGGAGGTCTCGGATCAGGATTTGCTGACAACGAAAGCCAATTGCGGGAATTGGCTCAAAAGGCATTCGCTGTGTCTGACCAAATCTTGATCGACCAAGACCTCCGAGGTTGGAAAGAGATTGAATACGAAGTCGTCCGCGACAGCCGTGACAACTGCATCACCGTTTGCAACATGGAAAACTTTGATCCCCTGGGTGTTCACACCGGCGATTCTATTGTCGTGGCGCCATCACAAACACTGTCCAACAGTGAGTACTTCAAGCTGAGAGCGGTGTCGATCAAGGTCATTCGAAGTCTCGGCATTGTCGGCGAGTGCAACATCCAATATGCTCTGAATCCGCACAGCGAAGAGTATTGCATCGTGGAAGTCAATGCACGGTTGTCCAGATCGTCAGCACTTGCCTCTAAGGCTACTGGGTATCCTCTTGCTTACGTGGCCACCAAGCTGTGCCTTGGTCGTGACCTTGTTAGCATTCGTAACAGTGTTACGAAGACAACAACTGCATGCTTCGAGCCTTCTCTCGATTATTGCATCGTCAAGGTTCCGCGATGGGATCTTGCGAAGTTCAATAAGGTATCGACCAAACTTGGTAGCAGCATGAGTTCGGTGGGCGAGGTCATGGCCATCGGAAAGACGTTTGAAGAGGCCATTCAGAAGGCGATGCGCATGGTGAGTGGTGGTGCACTGGACGGTTTGGAAGGTAATCTCCCCAAAGGTGAAGACTTGGACGACATGCTCAGCGTACCCACCGACAAACGATTGCAAGCGGTGCAGTACGCGTTGCAATCGGGCTACACCGTGGATCGCATTCACGAGTTGAGTAAAATCGACCGTTGGTTCTTGTCGCGCTTGAAAATCGTCTCCGATTTGAAGGCGAAGTGTGAACAAGTTGGTTCGTTGGTCAATCTCAAGACTCCTCTGCTCAAGACAATGAAGAGAGCTGGTTTCAGTGACCGTCAAATCGCCAGATACACAAGAAGCTCTGAAGGAGACATTCGACAATTCCGTTTGAAAGCGGGGATTGTTCCTTTTGCAAAGCAAATCGACACCCTCGCAGCTGAGTATCCCGCTCAAACCAACTACTTGTACATGACATACAACGGCTCGGAAAGTGACGTCGCATACGTGGAAAGCGATCAAGCCCATCAACACTCAGCCTTGAGTGCCAGAACATTGCGCAGTATGCACGACAGAGACGTTTCTCTCTCGCAAAACCCTGGACCAGTAATGGTACTGGGATGCGGAGCCTACAGCATTGGTTCGTCTGTCGAGTTTGATTGGTGCGCCGTGAGTGCTGTACGCCAATTGAGAGCGATGGGGGACAAAGCCATTGTTGTCAACTACAACCCTGAAACAGTCAGTACTGACTACGACGAATCAGACAAGCTCTACTTCGAAGAGCTCACTCTGGAACGTGTCCTGGACATTTACGAGTCCGAGAAGAGTGTTGGTGTAGTTGTTTCGGTCGGTGGTCAAATCCCCAACAATTTGGCGCTTCCTCTGTCAGAAAACGGCGTTCGAATCCTGGGAACGTCAGCGAACAGCATTGATCTCGCGGAAGACCGTCATAAGTTCAGTCAGCTGCTCGATCGTATCAAGGTAATGTCCCTTCACGCCCTGCACTGTTTCGTTGTTGTCATTCATCGTCGTTCTGCATGACACAGATCGATCAACCGCGGTGGAAAGAGTTGACCACATGGGACGATGCTGAGGCTTTCGCTTCAGAAGTGGGTTACCCGGTCCTTGTTCGTCCGTCATTTGTCTTATCCGGTGCGGCAATGTCAGTCGCTTCCACACCGCAGGAGCTGCGCAACTGCTTGCAGAATGCGGAAGATGTTTCACCGGACAAGCCCGTCGTCATTTCGAAGTTCATCTTGAACGCAAAGGAAATCGAGTTTGATGCCGTTGCGAAGGACGGACAGATTCTGAATTATGCGATTTCGGAACATGTTGAAAACGCTGGAGTACATTCCGGAGATGCGACACTTTTGTTGCCCGCACAGAAACTCTACGTCCAAACAGTGCGTACCGTGAAGCAGATCGCATCACAAATTGCGCAGGCACTGCGCATCTCGGGCCCCTTCAACATTCAACTTCTTGCCAAAGGCAACGCAGTCAAGGTTATTGAGTGTAACTTGCGAGCATCGCGCACGTTCCCCTTCATCTCGAAGACATTCGACGTAAACTTCATCACACTGGCCACCAAGGTCATGATGGGCCATCCGTGCAAGCCCTTCAACATTTCTCTTTATGGTACGAATCATCATTCCTTTCCAAGAAGCTGCCGTCTCATTGATTTTGTCCATCTACAGATTACGATTATGTCGCTGTGAAGGCGCCGATGTTCTCGTTCACCCGCTTACGCGGCGCCGATCCTACGTTGGGCGTGGAGATGAGCAGTACCGGTGAGGTGGCTTGCTTCGGACGAGATGTTCACGAGGCTTTCCTCCAAGCTCTACTTGCATCGAATTTCAAGCTCCCCCAGTTGAATGCAGGGAAGTATATTCTAGTTTCGATTGCGCAAGAAAGGTGAGTCATTGTCATCGGGGCCATGCTACCAGGGTTCCACTTGAAGTAACGACGCTATGAACGTTGAATTATAGAATGCGTAGCGAGTTTATGGAGGCGATGGATATGCTCCGTCAACTTGGTTTCCAACTTGTCGCAACTCCGGGCACTACCGAATACTACCGCAATCGAGGGTTTTCTGAGATTATTTCGTTGGAGAAGCCTGGTGAGGCAAACGAAGACGCCAACACGAACACTGTGCTCAATTGGATCCATTCGAAGAAGATCGATCTGGTTATTAACATTCCCGAGGGAACCACTCGCCATGATGAGGTAACTGCGGGTTATTTGATGCGGCGCGCGGCTGTAGATTTCGGCGTTTCACTTCTGACGAATATCAAGTGCGCAATTCTATTTGCCGAGGCGATGCATATGCGTCGCGATTTAGAATGCAGAAGTGCTGAGGATTACTTGGCAACTGCATCTGTAGGCTGGTAAAGATAAACTACATAAACAGTTTATTATAAGTAGAAGTCAGAACACCGCGGACGGAACTGACTGAGCGGGAACAAAACCCAAACCGAAACTGGAACAGCCAGGGGATTTGCGAAACGTTTGGGCGTTTCATATTCTGGACACTGAAATGCATGTACATAAAGGTGACTTTGGCAGCTGTAGTTGGTGATCAGTTGGAAGTGGTTCGCGCACAAAGGCCGCTGTTTATACGGTGCGGGCCTTGTAAACAGAGAGCGTTTGAACAGCAAAAGACCACAAACCGGAGAAAAGATTGACAGTTTTGATCCGCAGGAGGTTTACAGTTCATTTCGGAAATAAACTAGGAATCTTGTCAGTCCATCGTCTTTTCATTCAAGAAAGATGATAGGAGGACTCGCCCTGGCGTTTTTTCTTGTTTTTCTGACTCGCATTTTTGGCGAAGTCACCGTTCTGAAAGCCACCCAGTATATCTATGATAAGTCTCCGAAGTTGAGAATCCGTGGATCGGGCTTCGACGCGAACGATCATGATATCCTGCTTGACATCGGTAGCGCAGGTCAGCCATCCCTTGTCGTCGAGAAGGACTTTATGATTTCCAAGGACAGCGATGGTGATGGTTTGATCCTGAAGCTTTTGGGAAACAGAAGGTTAGCGATTTCTTCTGCTTATTTTCTTTTCTTTTCCGATGTTAATCTCGCTTTAATTTTTCAGATGGGTCGATTTGTCCGAGCGCACTCCTCCTGTGGCTATGGTTTTGAATGGAGTCAGATTTTCGTCGGATCCTAAGAAGAATCTTCTGCCTGAGCCAGTTATTGTTGCTCAGGTTTTGAACACCCCCAGCGTGAAGGAGGGTACCAACGTTCTGTTTAAGTCTGCTTCCAACGAGCTCAGAATCAATGGTACTGGCTTCATCGGCTCCAAAGAGGTCGATTTCTACTTCAAGCCTCCCCTCACGAAGGAGGTTGCCTACGAAGACGTCACTCCTTATCCCCTTCGCAACGACCAAATCGTTTTGCGCCTTCGTCACGGTTACAACTGGAGAGAGGATTCTGGTCCTCTTTATGTCATTGGTGTTGACACTGGTGGAGGACCAGTCAAGTTGAATGGCGATGAGGGTGTCCAAGTCGCCGACGTTCAGGAGAACTTGGATTTACACACTATCAAGGTCGACAGCTCTGCATCTTCCCAATTGGTTTATGCCGATGAGCCCAATTTGATTATCAACGGCGATGGTTTCAACGCTGTCGGTAATACTCTTCGTTTCTCGAACGGTCTGTTGGGTCAGAACATCAACTACACCACCACTTCCACCAACGAGAACTCTATTTCCCTGCGATTGGTTCCTGGTTCTTTCTGGAGAAAGAACTTCGAAAACCTTCCTGGACCTCTTACTCTTCTTGCTGTGAACGCTGGACAGGGCTTTGTTGCTGTGGGTCCTACAAATTCTGGAAAGGGCCGCGACGTTGCCACTGTTTTTGAGCGTCCCGCCGTCTTCTCTGCCAACAAGAAATTGTTCCGCACTCACTCTCACGAGTTGCACATTTCTGGAACCGGTTTCCCCGTCCCACCTAGTCAGTACAAGCCTCTTTTGAAGTTCGATCCTCCTTTGAAGGAGGGTGTCGACTACACAGTGAAGGTTTTGGAGAGAGACGACTTGGAGGTGACCCTTCTTGACGGTCGTGCTTGGCGCCCTGATGCTGGACCTTTGGTTGTCACTCACATCAATACTCGTGGTGATGAAGCCGGATGGGTCAAGCTTCCTGGAGGCGGTGTTCATGTTGCCGAAGTTCAGGAGGATATGGATGCTGACAAGACCGGTGGTATTGAGATCATTCCTATGGGTGTCAAGGTGTACCAATCCGCTCTGTCGCAGAGCATTTTGATCACCGGCACTGGCTTCAAGGAGGGCATGTCCTTCGTCTTCGATCCCAGCATCAAGGAAGGTGTTGAGTACGACTTGGACATTCAGAGCAAGAACAAGGCACTTCTGAAGCTGAAGAGTGGCAAGAAGTGGAGAGCCGACGCTGGTTTCATTGTTGCGAAGAGCGTCAAGATCGACAACAAGAACTACCCCTTGGCTGGCACTGAGGGTATTCGTGTTGCTGTGGTGCTTGCTGATCCTGTTATCACCAGCTCCACTGATACTTACCACGAAAGCCAATCGAAGTTGGTCGTTATTTCCGGCTCCGGATTCACCAACGCTGCTGATACCAAGATTTCTCTTCGCCCCACCTCCAACGGTGCATTCAAGTTGTTGGGTGTTTTGGAGGATGCCATCCGATTGCAGTTGAAGCCTGACCAGGACTGGCTGCCTTCATTCATGTCTTTGAATGGTGCCGATGAGAGCAAGAAGTTGTTGTTGCAGGTCACCAGCATCGACACCGGTGCTGGCGAGATTGTCTACGACGAGCCCATCACTGTGGGTTACATCGTCAAGGACCGAGAAGGTGTTGTTTGCGACGACTCTTGCGAATTCGCCTTCGATGGTGTTTGCGACGACGGAAGTGAGCCTAACGACGAGTACTACTACCAGAACTACAACTACCAGGACGATGATTTGGGAGGATTCTACGGCGAGCCTGAAGATGTTGACGGTGATGGTGTCATGTACGGAGTTGCTTACGATGACTACTACATGCCCAACGAAGATTACCAGGTCTCTCCCTGCGTTGAGGGCACTGACTGCACGGACTGCGGTGGTGTCGATGCCGTCATTGACTATTCCAAGCCTCTTGACACTGCTGAGGGTGGTGGAGACTACGTCACGTGTACGAACACTTGCATCTACCCTCGCGATGGTGTGTGTGACGATCCTCGTGGTACTAAGTACTGCGAACTTGGTACCGATTGCCAAGATTGCGGCCCGGTTGGTGCAGATAACTTCACTCGTGCCGACGACGATGGTTGGTGGGACGATGATGATGACTACTGGAGCTTCAATGACGGTAACTTCATTGACCAGACCAAGGGCTTGGAGTTCAACCGCCACAAGGTCAAGGTCTACAACCGACCCGAGACTGCTGGTCCTGCAGCTATGTTCTTGGTGGTTCTTGAAGGAATGGTCTACACTGTTGGTGCTATCTTTGCCGCAGCTGCTTTGTACTTGTTGAACAGATGGTACAAGGGCCAATCTGTGCCTTTCATGAACGTGTTCAACCCCGACTTGAACCAACAAACCAATCGTGATTTCGAGATGCGTCCTCACCAGAAGATGCCCATCACTCCTGATGAGTTCCGCACTTAATCTCGGTGGAATTTTGTCATCACCATTATAGCGCTGTTTCCCATCTCTTTAGAAAAAATAAAAATAAAAATTGACCATGCCATTGCACTTCATGCGCACGCTTCTACATCTGCAAACAAAATAATAGGAACCACTTGGGAGGCAAGAGATTAACAACAATACGAAGCTCATATGCGCTCCATCAGTAAATCTGGCAAATCAACGAAGATCCACTTGGTGCTTCACCCTATTCGTCAGCTTGTCGACACCGTCACACATGACAATCCCCATCCATCATTGTTGGCTGCTGGTCCACAGAGT
Source organism: Poteriospumella lacustris (assembly GCA_008000375.1). Lineage (NCBI taxonomy): Eukaryota > Chrysophyceae > Chromulinales > Dinobryaceae > Poteriospumella > Poteriospumella lacustris. The sequence continues at coordinate 10,973 of SMOI01000163.1, forward strand.
CGTCTGCGGGTTGGGTGATAAATGGAGTCGAACACGTGCGGCTGCGTGCGTTGACTCATCAATGTCACACGGGTTTCAGTAACGTTTTGTGACGATTGCATGGCCAAAATAAGAGCGTGCCAACCTATCCGCACGCCCGAATTTTGGCGAAAGGAGTGTGGAGGCGACGTGCCAACCTATCCGCACGCCAGAACCCGGTGACGCACGCCTGCAGCCCAGTTTGCCTTTACTCTCGATGAAACCGCGACCTACAGATCGTAAAGAGCGAAATATAAGCGAAATATGGGATAGTCTCGGCCAGGGTTAGCTCATTTCGCTACCTATATCTGTGAGATACATAATCCACTGATGACTCGAACTCTTGGCCCGCCCCGCCCGCCTGTCTTGCTGTCTTTACCAACCCAGTTTACTTTTTATGCTGTCAGCTGGCTTGATAACAAGGCCTCGCAATGAGAAATGCCATCACTCAAATCATGAGAGGGAATAAATGGTGCAAGATGACTGAGGAGCAGGCAGCAGAGCTGGCGGAGGGGGTAGCGCAGCAGCTCGTGCAGGAGTCGTGTCGTCATGTACTCCAGTGCTCCAACGATCAATGCGGTAGATCGCGAGTTGTCAGAAACAACGAACGCCGAGGAGAACGCGGGTGGAGGTGAAGACCGTGCAAACTACTTGGATAACGACAAGGGCACAACAACGGCACACACGAAGGCTTATTCATCAGTTCAACGGAATGGCGATCGTGCAGTAAAGACTGCACTGCGTAAACGGAAAGTGTGCAACACAAGACATACGTTGGTGTGTTTGATACTCGATGGCTTTTGGGTGGGAGTTGCTGTATCTGACTGCAGAAAGAATAGAAGTACTTACACATTCGTTATTCGATTGTCCTTTGGTTTACGGTTTTAGGTCTGTTGTTTCCCAGGTGGTGGTAAATCCACAAAGGTGGAAATCGATCAACAAAGATCTACGGTTTGATTCAAATCGACTTACAAGAACAGATACGATAATCCGACTGCATACGACTACTGCGGTTCAGTTTGCTAAGCACTGGAAAATTCCCCTTGTTCTCAGAACGGTTACTTATTGCTAAGGTGAACTCAACTGCCCATCGCAGTTCGCCATTCAAATAGTAGTCACATCTCCCTTTTACGCCAGGCAGCTTAGCGGCTCTCAATTAACGTCCATATCTCTCTCATGCGAGGGTGGCGGGGGAAAGTACTTGGAAAGATGTAAGACGAAGCTGCAGTTTCCACCTCGAGCCAACATGCAGCCCAGCCCGCATGCCACTTGGGATGGAATGAAGATAATAGAAGGCAAGATAAGATAGATGATATCAGAAGCCATTTGGACTGTCTGGGGCTGTGGACTCGCTGGGGAGCTTGGTATTTTTGCAGCGGAATTGTTTCAGCGGCGCGATCTCAGTGCAGGACGCAGATACAACAAGTATCTCTTTTACCGATCCATGTGCCTTTTGTACTACTAGCTAGCGCCTATGAATAAAGCAATGAGATTAATACTACTCCAGTTAAGCCAAAGGAACGTACGTACATGCTGCCGTCATGTCGCGTGTCGTCGGATCTCGGCCTTGGGTGCTGTTCTGGTCTACTACAGAAGTAAGTGATGGTTCGTAAAGACCAACAATCACTGTACTTCATGAGGAACGAGATGCGATGTCATTGATTGGCAGAAGCAGGTCAAGAAGGCGGGGATGTTACGCATCTGCTGCAAACATTGGTGCACGTAACGCTTTTGTATCTGGCTGGCGGTGCCGTCACCCGGCCGTCGTCCCCTATGCGCACATCCTAGGCTAGGCCACCAGCGCCGGCAGCATCTTCACCTCCAATGGGTAATGGCTGGCGCGGTTTACGGGTGGGTGGCGCGATGAGATCATTATTGGTTGAATCAATCGACAATCCCGATACAACAACGGGCGGTTCGTGCGTGCGACGCGAAGATTTTCTAAAATGGGACTTGTCTGTCTACGTTCATAGACCTTTTCCGTAGACGTGAGTGAGAAGCTGGACACAGTATTTTACCAGGGCGAAGCCACCATCAAGCTGATGGTGGTTTCATCATCGCAGACACGTATGAATGTCCTATCGCTTATGGACCTATCCTGAAAGTGGTAGTTTAGTGTGGTCGCTTTGGCTTGTCGATTTCGTTTCTTCTTCTTGGCCATTTCTTTTTGCTTTGTTTTCTATGTTCAGACAGCAATCAATGGTATGCTAATTTTCATTTATTCTTCGGTTTCTCTTGGTTGAAAGAAGCCGCAGTAGTCGAATACACAACCCAGGAAAATATATCTGCCTTGATTACTGTTTCTGTTGGAATGGTGGATCTCGGTGATTTGACACTACCCGAAAGAAACTCCTGAAATCATGAGGTGCAACATCACTGCTGCGGCCACTGCTGCCGCTGCCTGCTGCCTTTTTCCCCTCAATGTTCTTTCTATTCTTGTCGTTTCTTTCGTGTTGGACTTCGCTTGTGCAAGCACAGCTCAGTAGCGGGAAGGTTATGGGGCCGAGCGTGCAGCGTCCTATTGCAGGTCAGTTCCAAACGGCTGCTTTCACGAAGAACCCTTGAGCAATACCTCACGTCTCACCAAAGTCGTTTTTGGTCTTTGTCACTGCTCTATCCCTTTTGTCTGGTTCCTGTCCGTGGCTATGTTTACTGGTTAATTAAGGGTTTGTGTGTGGGTTTGCTTAGGTGGCGTTATGTTAAGCGCCAAATAGCGATAGTCTTGAATCGCCGCCGAGTTCCTGATGTGACTCCTTCATTTGGCACAATCTATCACGAAGTTCCACTCGTAAGCAAGCGCTTTCGCCGTTGGCTCTTATTTCGTTTTCCTGTGAGAGAGAATGGTCACTATTTTCTCGGTGACGATCTTCCTATGCTGCCTGGTGGCCGCGCGGTCAATCGAAATGGAACTGTTCCCAGGTGATATGCGGGTATGTTGTACTTCCAGGAACTGACAACAGCGAATGAGCTTTAATGGGTGAAATTATTTCCTTTAGTGCATTGGACAAGAGCTCGATCGACTGGAGACGGTCGTGTTTGCCTCCAGTGCTACTTCGAAAACAAAGGATGCGAAGCAAAAACTCACTTTAAAGGTGATCAAATGTCGGCCATCGCTCATTGCAAAATTGCAGACTGGCTGATTACCATTGATTTCAGATTACTGATCCCGATGAAGAGGATATTTACTTCGAAAAAATCCCGTTTACGAACAAAAGGGTGGAGTTTTTGTACAAAGTTCAGCAACGAGGAGTTTACGAGCTCTGTTTCGAGCTGCATGACGGTAAGATGCCTCCCACTTTTCGGAGGAAGCGCAATGTTTATTCATCTCTACATGGACAACTATTGCAGGCAAGACGCCGGTTCGAGTGTTTTTCCACGTGGATTACAAAGTTCTGTCCGAGGACGGGAAGGACTTGTCGCGACAGCTGTCGAAAGATGATGTCCCGTCGCTGCAGTCCGAATTGCAGTCGATCGAACGGAAAATCAAGGAAATTAGTTTGGAGATTGATCATGCTAAACGACAAGAAACTTTCCTCAACGAAGCAAATGGTAAGATATCGAAGGCGCTTTGACTTGTGTCGTTGCGAACAGGCACTGACGCACTGACGTTGTCGATCTTCAGAAACGACGAACTCTCGCCTGCAATGGTTCAGTCTCTTGTCAATAGTTGTGCTCTTGGGAACAAGCGCGTGGCAAGTTATTTACCTACGGCGATTTTTCGCATCTAAAAAGCTGCTGTAAGCCACCAAACTCAATGCATCAATCTCATCCCCTCACAGGCTCGACGACGAACATAACCAACAACATTTACAATTACACGACCACGAACACCCCACATCAATCTACTTCTTGAACTTTTTCCGCCCTGATGCATTTTTATTACTATCGCCATTTTCTCCTGGGGCTGCACCAGGGGAATTTGTGACGGGACCACCGGCACCGAGGCCCTGTAGCCGTTTCTGTAACCTGTTTAATGTGCGGCTCTTGAGCTCATCTCTTGTCAACGGCCGGTTGTCATCGTCGTAGCCCGCACCGTCGCCGTCTTCGTCCTCGTCTGATCGGTAATCGTCGGCCTTGGGCGGCACCACATGCAGATGGTCGGTGCCCATCGGTACCTTCGGCCCGCTGCCCAGCAGCGCCACCAGCGACTGTCCAGTGGCGTTCATATCGGCGCCTGGTGACGCCGCGGTGCGACCCGCTGGGTTGGTCGTTGGAGGCATTCCGTTGGGCGATAACATGAAGTTTTGCACAACCTTGTAGCGCTGCAGCAGTTCGTTGGCCTTCTTCTCGAGAATGCCGAGGTAGATGACCATGTTGACGTCGCTGATGCTCGGCGGGACGTTGTTCTCTTCGTCTTCCCAGTCGAGGCGATTGCATATACTTTGCATTCCCCGCTTCAACGACTCTAAGATGCGACTCAAATCCTGGCATCGCAGCTCGTACTTCTCCGCCATGGAGTTCGTCGAGTTGAGTTTGTTCTCGAGGTCCTTGAGGATCTCCTTGTGCTGATTCACGTCCTGGCCCGACTCCTCGGCGAACTTGTGCTCTTCGTCTTGGAGCTGTGCGATACTTTCTTCCAGCTTCTCGATCTCGTTGTTTTGTTCGTTGACGTAGTTGAACAAGGAGAAGTTGTGCTCCTCGTTCTTGATGAACGTCCGCACGAGGGTGTCGACGTCGCTGATGCCCGTGGCGGCCTTGATCTTGTTGAAGGCCTCCTCGAAGTTCTGCACGCGCTCCTTGTAGTCGATTTCTCCCGTTTGGCTGATGGATTTGGAGTCCGGCGACAAGGAACCACCCATGCCACCCGCGCTGCGACTGACACGAGTGGGGGACGCCCGCGACGGCGAGCGGCTGTTCTGCAGTCCACGCGTCGCAGCGACGTCCGTTGTGGAATTAAGGCGCGGCAATGACCGCGAGCCCTTTGCGCTCATAAGATTGGTTGATTGCGCCGTGTTGCCCATTGATGGCAGCGTCAGCTCGGTGTCCAACATGCGCGCGAGCGCCGCCATTTGCTCGTCGAATTCTTCGCGCTCTTTGCGATTGGCTTGTTCGATGGCCGCCACTTCCATTTGGAAGTTATCGCGCTGTTCGTAGGCCTGGTTCGACATCTCGATGATTTCTGCCATCTGGCGCTTTTTCTCTTGTAAATCTCGTTCGATTTTGCGATAAATGTTTTCGAACACGACCCGCTCGCGGCGAAGATCGTCGATTTGGTCGCGCAACGCCTTGTTGTGGGAGATGGCCTCGTTGAACTTGACGAGAGACTTGTCCAGACGATTCTCCAGAATGCGGATTTGCTTTTGAATCATCAAATAATTCTCACGGGGCGCATTGACCCCGCCCATCGATTTGCGCTGTTGAAATATTTTGCTGCGCATGATCTGCACCTGCTCCTCCAGGATCTGGTTGTTCTGTCGCTCGGCCTCGATGGCCAAGAAATACTTGTCGCCTTGTTCGGATAGCTGTTGCATCGCTTCGTGTACTTCGGCGGAAATGGGTTTGTTGGTGCCACGCAGAATGACCGCAATGTCGGACTTGAGGACATCGTTGTCCTTGCGCAGCTTGTCGATTGTTGATTGTTGTTCTCTCAATACGGCGTGACTTTGATCCTCGTATGCTCTTCGATTGAACTCCATGTTGTGGTATTCGCGCTGAAGTTGCTGCAGCTCATTTTGCCGCGGATCTGCCGATGTCGGCTTCAAAGGAGATACGGGCATTTCTTCTGCACCTCTGGCCCTTCAACGCCTCCTGATCACGACAAATACGATCGCAGCACAATCACTAGATCCAATAGATCGACAGAAGCTGACAATCAGCCCAGAAATCGCATTGTGACGCGGGGTCCTCCTGCCAACTTTATCTCAGTTTCATCGTCTTCACACAAAGTCGCCACCGTCGACGATGGGCTCCTGAGGATTCGGCCGCAGGGCACCAGCGAGCTATCGGGCGAAACCGCTATCCGTCCGTAGCCCCTGCAGTTTCAAAAAATGGCGACCGTTTCAACTTTTGACAACGCCGATAAAGGTTCATGTGCGACGTTTCAACGTGTCTATTACACTTTATTTAGGGATTAAATGAATGACGAAAGAGCAAAACGCCGTGTCACACCATCCATCCTGTTGCACACACTAACACACTAACGACACACCACGCAAAACTATCGTGTACAAAGGTAACCAACCACCCACCACAACCATCAACCGGACCGAAAATCAAACGAAAAGAAAAGGGAAAGATAACAATTCCAAGCTACGTTGTATCTGCTCTTAAAATTCTAACTTGACGTCTTCGATGCCGTGGCCGTAGTCTTCGTCGTCGACCGGTTTAGGCTTCGGACCGGGTGCCGGGTCTTCGAAGTACACGTGCATCCCGAGCAGATCGTGAATGCGATTGAAAATAACCGACTCCTGAATGAGCCGCGTCTCGTCCTCGTCGAGTCCAGTCAGGAAAATCGCCTTGGTGAACAGCTTCGCGCCGAAGTTTTCTTTCTTTTGCTTCCGCATCTTGAACGCCATGTGGATGACCACGCCAAACATCACCGCCAACTGCTCGTCGTTCACGTTGCGCAGCCACAGCGCCGACAAAAACGACAAATTGTCGCCGATCTGCGCACAGGACGTCAACGACTTCTCGTCCGTGAACGTGGAGAAATCGACTTGCTTCAGGAACTCGACGGCGGCCTCTTCGATCGTCGTGTTGAAGTTGTCCAGGTCGATGCGGTCGATGGTGAACTGCTCGTTCGGCGGCTTCAGGTCCTGCAACGCGAACGAGAACACCGACGACAGGCGCTGGCTCTTGTGCTCGTGCGGCAGCTGGCGGTAGTCCTGCACGAAGATGCCGTACTGCTGCGCGAGGGCGGGGTGGAGGATGGCGAGGACGTCGCCGTGCGTCGCCTGTGGCCGCGCCTTGAGGAAGTCGACGATGCGCAGCAACGTGAAATAGACCTGCACCGCAGCATAGCGCGGCACGCTGATGGGCACCATCAACCGCTGCAGGTCGCTCTCGGTGAAGCCGGACTCCACGAGGCCGTTGTACCGCACGTTCTGGCGGTACAACTCGCGGATCCACGACGACACGACCTCCGCGGCGACCGCGGGGTGCGACAGCAGCGCGTTGCGCACCTCGGGGTCCAGGGGCATCATCAGCTGTGGGCACGTGAACAGGACGTTTTCGTGCGGCTGGGCGGTGGCGTGCTGCGCGACGTACGACTCCGGGTGGAAGAGCTGCGGGCAGAACTCGACGTCGTTGATGACGCCGAGAATGCTCACGCCGGTCGCCTGTCCCTGCGCATCGCGCGTGCTCTTGATCATGTAGTTTCGCGGCTGCGCACGCAACGCACCCGACAAGACCGTGCTGAGGAAGGCGACGGAGTACGACCGCGCGTCGATGAGGTCGAGCAGCCGCGGCTCGTCGACCACGTTCGCCAGCGTCTCGCCGGTGAAGTCGTTCGCCGCCTGGTAGAAGGCGATCTGACCGTAGTTCAACGCGCTTTTGCCGACGAGTTTGATGAAGCGGATGGGGTACATGACGACCTCCTGCTGCAGCATCATGAACAGACAGTTGCACGCGTACTCGAGGCCCGGCGCGCAGTGGATCAAGCGGAACACGACGCTGTCTCCGCCGCTGGTGCTCACGACGCCCTCCGGATGCAACGCCTCCGCCGACAAGGTGATGGGAAACACGCCGTAGGTGGAGTCCTGGTTGCGCTTCTCGACCTGCAGCAGCGGCTGCCGCAACGACACCAGCGCGGCGAGCTCGCGCACGTAGCGCGCCTCGTCGGTGCCAAACTGCTGCTTGTACACGGACCCGTCGCCGAACTCCTCGACGAAGTGGATGACGTATTGGTAGTAGTACTGGTGCAGAATGCGCAGGAAGTCGATCGTCTTGTAGCAGATCATCAGCGGCGAGTTGTAGTTCTCGCGGCTCTTCGAGATGGCTTCCATCGCCTTGCGCAGCGCCTGGAGCCGCTCGATGAGGTCTTTGATCTTCTCCATGAGGATCATGACCTGCTTGAACATCTTGTGGTCCTTCGTCACGTTCTTCGTCGCGTTCGCCGCGCTGCGGTTCTCGGGCTTCACCGTGCGGCCGAGACTCATCATCTTGCCGAGCATCGACAGCGGCACGAGTTTGTCCGGCAGCAGCAGGTTGAAGCCGTAGTCCATCGCGCCGGCGACCTCGTTGACCGCCGCGAAGATCTCGTCGGTGTAGTTGACCGACCACTCCAACAGCAACAGACGCGCACGTGGGATATCGAACCGGAGCAACGCGGTCTCGTCGGAGACACGCTTCGCCGCGATCAGTTGGTTGATTTCCTTCAGCAGCTTCTCGTCGAGTTTCTTGTACTCGCCGACCTTGGCCGCCGTGTTCTTCCGCTCGCGGGCTTGTTTCGCGACTTTGCTGGCCAAGGCGACGTCGGCGGGGATCCCATCGGCGCCGGACAGGTCGGCGTCGGCCATTTCGCCGAAGAAACTCGAGCGTTTGCGGATGAGCCCTTTCACGGGGCTGGGCGAGAAGGCCGCCATTTGCACCGCCGCCGCTTGTTGCTCTTGTTGTCGCTTGTGCGCCAAATAGCGGCGGAATTTGCGCGTCGCCGTGAACGCGCGGAGCGTCGCTTGCAGCCGCACGATCCATCGCACGTAATCGCGCAGCAACAGGCCCTTCGGACGGCGGCGGTGGAAGATGAAGCGGAAGATCTTCTTCGAGGACTGCACGATGATGTTGTGGCGCAGCCAGTCGAGCATCACCTTCTCGTGCTTCTTCAGAAACACCTTCGACAGACCCACCGGCACGTTCGCCGCCTCGATGCGCACGGGTTCGCCGTGGATGTGTTCGTACTCCGCCAACGCGCGGACGTTGATCTGGCGCTTCGCCATGTCGCTGGGCGTCGACAGGACGCGGACGAGTTCTTGACACTTCTCGCGCCAGTCGGGCGCATTGCGCAGCGTCAGGGTCTGCGACGGCACCAGGTTGCGGTAGCGATTGTAGAAGTCCTCGAGCGCGTAGCGCCCCGAGTAGCCCGAGCGCGAGATTTGCATCGCCGAGAGAATGCCGCCGTAGCTGAGCTGCTCGGCCACGTCCTTTTGGTTGAAGGTCGCGTCGGCGTGCGAGCGCTTGCCCACGGGGTTGATGCAGCGCACGAAGTGCTGCGTCGTGGCGCCGATCTCCTTCAGCAGCACTTTCAGCTCGTTTTGGAACTGCGTCACCGCCGACGGCGCGTTGCGCGTCGTGGACGCGCGACGACTCACCGCACGGGCCATCGGGGCGCGCTCGCCTGCGGTGTCGCTGCCGGCGGCGGCGGTGTCCTTCACCTCGGCGACCGCGAGGATGGCGTTGCCCGATCGCTGCAGCAGCTGCAACGCTTCTTGCGGCAGCTCGTCGGTGTTTTTCTCAATGAAACCGTCGCTGGAGTACTGCACCGGGCCCGCGAAGTGGATGATGTTGAACTTGCCGGCGACCTGTTGCGCGCCGCTGCTCGTGTAGCGGCCGCTGCTGTTCAAATCCTTCGTCAACACCTGCGCGAGACGCTTGTCGGTGGCGTTGGGGATGCGGCACTGGTCGTCGAGGATCTTGAAGAGGCTGTGGATGACGTCGATGGACTTCTGGTTGTCCGGGTACTCCACCGACTGGAACGGGATGTTCTCCCGCTCGTACTCGATCATCTCGAGCTTGAACATGTGCTGGTTGAACAGCTGCTGCAGCGTCTCGTTCGCGTAGTTGATGCACAGCTGCTCCAGACCGTTCGATTCGAAGGCGTCGAAGCCGAACACGTCCAAAATGCCGACGTTGATGAGTGCCACGGTCTCGGGTCCTTTGAACTTCTGCAGGACGCCGTTCAAGCGACCGGTGATCCACTCGAAGGCCTTTTTGTACACGAGCTTCGCGACGGAATCACGCACGTGTGTGGACTGACCGACCTTCAGTCGGGCCTGGAAGGTCTCACGCGCAGAGACGACACTTCGCGTCGTCAACGCGAGTTTCAGGTCCTCCACCGGCAGCTGCAACAAGTCGGCGACCACATCGGCACTCGAATACACCGCGGCGTCCTCTTCGACGACTTTGGAACCTTCGACGGCGTTTTCGAAGAACGGCTCGAACTGCAACTTGCCAATGTGCAGCACCGAAGCGACCACATCCAACAGCGCGTTGACTTCGGCCGCATCCACGCCGAGGGCGAAGAGCGTCTCTTTCAAACTGGCGAGGTCGATCTCCTCGGCGGCGACACCGTCCACCGGCGGCAGATAGTGACAGTCCAGCACTCGGTCCAAGCGCAAACGCGCCTTCTCCTCCTCGGACGCACCCGTCATCAAGCGATGGAAGATGTGGAAGTTGCGTTCTCCCGGCTGTTGCTTCACGACGCGAATGTTCTCGAGGAGATACGACTTGATCTCGCCGCCGACGAGGGCGCCGCGGCGGTCCATTTCGAGGTTGATGTACCGGCCGAAGCGACTGCTGTTGCTGCTGTGCACCAGTTTCGCATTGCCAAAGGACTCGATGATGCCTCCGCAGTTGATCAACGTGAGGATGACTTCCTCCTGGCGCTCGACCGTGTCGGCGTCGAAGCCGGACGCGCTCACGTCCAACAAACTCTTCAGAAACAGCCGCGTGCACTCGGTTTTGCCCGAGCCGCTCTCTCCGTTGATGATGATCGTGTTGCGTGTCAAGGTAGACAGGGCGGATAGTGATTCAGGCAACGATTCAGACACCACACGACGCATAAACTGTGAGAAGAGTCGCTCGGAGCTCTCGTCGGGAACGACGACATTCGACGGGTTCAAGGCGATCAACACGGGGCCCGTATACGAGTAGATGAGGCTCTTCATGAATCGCTCCTCAAGACAGCGCAACATTTCTGGCTCGTTGAGATACGTCAGTTCGATCAAGTTCTCCACCGCCGCACTGTTCATCTCGTTGCGTTTCTTGACGTCCTCCGTCTCGAAGAATCCCTCGTGAAGTCTGCGCCATTTTGATTCAGAATAAGACACACGCGTAGGTTGCGAAGGAGAAGAAAAGAACTACAGACTTACTGGAAAGAAACGTGATTTCCGCTGGTGTCGGTGGCGACGTACGCCGTCGTGGTGGCATCCACCGCGGTCTGTTTTCCAGGAACCAACACGCTCAGTCAACCCACACCAGAAGAAGTCAACGACAAAGCGTATCTGTACCTTCGAAGTTATCTTCGCATTAATCCACGAACGACTGACTTTGGCGTCTTTGTTCTTCACCCAAACGGTCTCACCGATATCCATCGTGCTGCGACGTCGGTTGTACCCAAATTACTTTCGTATCGACAAAATCGCGAACGCTCAATGACCCACGAATCCCTATCCCAATAATGCAAACACACACCGGTTTGGAATCGTGGCGTTTAGGTTGTATCCGGGCGGTTGGTCGTTCGAGAGCGACGATCGTCGTCGGCGACGAGTCGCTGCGACTTTTGTGGCGGCGGCCTAACGGCGACCTCCTCGCCCGCACATCGCGCACAGGCAAGTCGCCGCATGTATCGCCTACATACTGAGATAAAATGTACAACAGGCTCAGAGCGGTGGGCGCTGTGAGCGCGAGCGTTATGACTTTTACATATTACGACCGACCTCACCGGGGAACAGGGTTAAAATCTAGCAGATCTAAGCAAACTAACAAGAGTGTATGGTGCATTCTCTTAGTCCTCCTTCTTGACGGCCGCCTTCTCCTGCTCTTTCTTCTCTTTCGTCTCCTCGTCGTACGCGAAGAGCAAGCTGAACTCGGCCTTCGCTAACGCGACGACCAGAGAGCCACCGAGACAGGCAGGTACCAGGTACAGCAAGGCAGGTTGTGCGGCCTTGAAGTAATACATGACAAAGACCGTCGCGACGAGGCCCAGCGCGTAGCTGACGATGTTCACCAGGAAATAGGGCGCGGAGAAGGAGGGCACCGGGTCGTCCTTGTGGGCGACTTTGCTGCGAACGGCGTCGAATCGGAGCAACAACGCCACGAACAGACCAGGGACAACGATGTCACCCAGACCGAGCAACGAGAACTTTCCTGCGGAGCCGGCGGTGGGCAATTCGACCGGGAAGAGCAACTTGATGGGCCCGTCGAAGGACTTCGCCACCGTCACCATCACGTCCGTGCCGAACACCCAGAAGATGTCGTAGAAGAACAATCCGACCAGGAGAATCGCGCCAATCTTGTAGCTTCCGATCGAGATGCGCTCCAGCGCGTGGACGCAGAAGACGATGCCGAAGATGTTGTTCAACATGTAGTGCTTCGTCTGGAAGTACGTCGCAGAGAAGGCGATAGCAATCACAAGGTACACCAATTCCATGCCGGAGAAGAGCAAATCGACCTCGCCAATGAGCGGAAAGGTCCGCTTGAAGCCGTAGCGCGGGGCGGATTTACTGCTGGGGAACATCTTCGACAGAAAGCTGGTGAGCGTTCCGACGCCCATGAGACTGAAGTAACCCGACAGGACCAAATTGACCGTGTCCTTGTCGAAGTACTTGAAGACCATATACAAGCCGAACAACGAGGCGGAGCCGATCAGAGGGAACTTGTACGCATCGTCCGCAGATATCGTTTCCTTCTCATGCTCTTCAGCAGACAGCAACCGCAGAGAACGCACACTACCAATGAAAACGATAGAAGTAGCACTGACAATCAAGTTCAAAGGAACGGGAATGACCACAAAGTACGACGCAGCCCAGAAGCCCAGGAGCAGCAAGTAACTGATGTTCAGCAACGTTGACAACGACATGATTCGCTACACACAACAGACAGACGAATACAACGACCAGCGAATGCGACTCGTGTATCTGGTTGTGCTTCCCTCGCGATCTGCGGTCGATCTGCGATCGATCTTCGTCGATCGCCAACGAGCGCGACGGTCCAACGCGCGGCGCCCGCAGCGGCGGCGGCGCTGATTTACCCACTTCGCACAGACTCTGGGTATTCCCCACCGCAAAGGTTGGAATGACGGCTGGTCCTTCGCTGCTGCTCCTACGGCTACGGGTGGCTCCCCATCGATGCATAAGAGACGCACGGAACGAAGACAACTAGTAAACTTATGTGGATGACGATACAAACACCGAAACAAACAAACGAACAAACAACACAGAGAAACTGAAACGGGCGCGGGGCGTGGTCTACGGCAGCGGACCGACGACGATGCGCTCCAGCCGCTGGCCGGCGAAGTTGAGGAGGACCGCGTAGTCGCGCTGGCCATCGGGGCCGTCCTCGTGATACAACGTGATCGCCACACCGCGCGACCAGTCGCCGTCGCAGAGCATCGACGTCTGCGGCGTCAGCGTTTTGCAGGCGACGCTCTCGACGTTGACCACCGACGCCTGCAGCAGCGACGAGGCCGGCCCTGCGGTCGCTGCGGGACGCCCATGGGACGCATCCGGCCGCAGGTGATTGATCATCGGCTGGGACGAGGCCTGGCGCGTCTGCTGGGCGCCGTGCGCGTGGTGGAAGTCGGGCTGCTGGGCGAACTGGCGGAGGTCGACGATGTGGACGGCGTGCGGGTACAGACACGCGAGGAAGTGGTCGCAGAACGAGTGGTGGCGCAGGCTGTCGCCCACCAGCAGCCGCTGCAGCATCACCGCCGACGTCAGCTGCACCGGCGGCAGCGCCACCGACGCGTCGTCGTCGTCGTCGTCGTCGTCGTCCTCATCGTCGTCGGGGCGCGCGCGCGGCGGCGTCGGCCGGCGGTACGCGACGACGGTCATGAAGAGCGACAGGATGTTGCCGTACGTGTCCACGTGGCAGTGCAGCGAGTCCGCCGGCGTCGCGAGGTTCAAGCGGCCGAGCGCGCAGAGCAGCGCGTGCTGGTGCTGCCGCTGGAACGACACGTGGCGCCGCCGGTCGTCGGAGTCGTCGTCGCTGTCGACGGCGACCGGCCGCCGCGCCGACGACGCGATGGGCAGCACGTGCAAATGCTCCGCGTTCACCGGCACCGTCAAATGGCGCACGATGGCCTCGGCGGAGCGGGGGAAGTACGCCGACTGCGCCGCGTCGACGACCTGTTCGCCCGACACGGCGGCCGACACGCGGAACAAACCGCTCAGCTGCAGCGACGCCGCCGCGGCGCCGTCGATGTCCAGCGCCTGTTCCAGCTGCCACTGCTTGCGGTAGACCTCCACGACGCTCGCCTTCTTGCGCCAGAGGCCCACGAGCGCCACAGCGGCGCCGGCGTCGGCGTCGCTCACTTCGGCGGCGGCCAACAGCGTCGCGCGCTGCTGCGCGTTGTCGGTGCCGAGGAACGCCGCCGAGGCGCTCGTCGCCTGCGGCGGCGGATACTTCGCCGGCGGCCGCGTGTCGGCGTCCGGGTCGGCGCTGCTGATGCTGCCCTCGTCGTCGAGGTTGCCGTCGTAGAAGTACGCGCGCCGCGGGTTGAACGGCAGCGGCAGCGGCAGCAGCCGCGTCACCGCCGGCGCCGCCGCCTCGTCGCGCACGTGACAATCGACGTCGAAGTAGCCGACGGCGTCTTCGTCGTCGCCGCCGCCCGTCGACGAGGCGTTGGGCGCGTACGCCGCGACGATGGTCACTTCGCGCGACTCGTCGGGCGAACAGGCGCTGACCGCGACCAGTTGGCGCAGCGCCACGTGCGGCGCCGCCGCCGCCGCTGGCGTCGACACCGTCGCGGACTTCGCCGCTTTGAGCGCCGCGGCTGCCGACGACGATGACGACGACTGCGACGCTTTCGACCGGTTCGCCGACGACGACGTCGGCGTCGTCAACGAGCGACGACGAAGCGCCGCCGCCGCCGTTTGCGTCGCCGTCGACGACGACGACAGCGGCGGTTTCGAAACGGCCGGCGCCCACGACGTCGACGACGACGCCGACGGGGCGACGAGCTGCAGCCGCTGGCTGTGCAGCGTGTCCAGCGACGACGCGACGACCACGTGCAGCGCAGCGTCGCCCGGCCGCGCGAAGACGGAGACGCTCTGCCGCGCGCTGTGCGCCGCGAGGAACGACGCCGACGCCGACGACGACGCGTCGAAGCCGCCGCCGCCGCCGCCGGTGGCTGCGTCGGTCCTCCGCTGCGCAGCGCCGCCGGCGGCGGCGAAGCGCAGCTTCAGCAGATGCGCGTCGAAGCGCACGCGGCTGCTGCGCGCTAACGCGTAGACGTCGACGCCCTCGACGGCGTGCGCGCGGCCGCTGGGGACGAAGACGAGCGCGCGGCCACCGGACAACTCGCGCGTCAGCTGCGCCGGCAGCGCCACCGCCGCGACCGACGACGGCGACGCCACCGCCGCGGGCACCGCCGCCACGAGCGTCGCGTACTTCAGCTGGACGCCCACGTTGGACGTCGGCGCCGCCGCGGCCGCCGCGCCTCTGTTGGCCGCCGTCGTCGACGGGGCGGACGACGACGCCGCGTCGCTGGCGCCGAGCGCGAGGCCGTGCGCGTGTGTCTCGTCGAGATACGCCAGCTGGCCGCGCGCCCCGAGCACCAACAGCTTCCGCCGCGTCGCGCGCTGGTTCGCGAAGGGCGGCTGATGGGCGAAGAGCTGGACGGGGAGGAAGTCGAGCGCGACGCGGCGCAGCCCGTGCAGCGCCGCGCGGATGCTGCTGCCGCGCGCGCCCACCTCGGTGACCGTCAGGTCGTACAGCCGCACCGCCGCCGCCTCGACGAGGAACAGCTGGTACGCCAGCTGGCCCGCGCGCTGGCGCTGCTTGTTCGACGGCGACTCGACCAGCGCGAGCGCCGTGAAGATCTCCGGCGCCGCCGCCGCCGCTTCGCCCAGCGACACGTGCGTCGTCGCGGCGGCGGTGGCGGTCGGCGGGTGCAGCGGGTCGACGGCGAGGTGGTTGACGCTGGGCAGCGCGCCGACGGTGCTGCGGCCGACGAGCTTCGTCGCGTGATCCGCCGCCGCGTGCGCCTCGCCGCCCGCGGCGGTGACGGCGGGGTCGGCGGGCTGGAAGAGCGTCACGTGGAGCTCGGCGGCGTGGTTCACCGCCGCGAGGATCGCCACCGCCTTCGTCGTCGCGGTCGCGGTCGTCGGCCGCGCGGCGACGCGCTGCGCGGTCATCGCGAGGAAGTTGCCGCGGTTCTTCACGTCGTTGAGCCACACCTTCGGCACCGCCGACGCGGCCCCGGCCCCGGCCCCGGCCCCGCGGCCCCGCGGCGGCACCTCCATCAACACGCAGCAGTAGCCCGTCGAGAACGCCAGCAGATCGAGCGCGTCCTGCAGCGCCGGCGGCTCGACGCGCACGGCCTGCAGCCCGAAGAGCGCGTGGCCGGGGATCTCGAGCAGCTGCTGCCGCTCGAGCACCGCCGCCGGCGGCGACAGCGTCGGCGGCGCGTCGAACGGCAGCGTCGCCTTCGCCAGCGCCGGCGGCAGGTACACGACGACGCGCACGTCCAGCGCGACGAGTTGGTCGCGCGTCGTCGACTGCGGCGCCGGCGGCGGCGTCGTCGGGTCTTTGACGCGGACGACGGCGAAGCGCGCGTCGGAGAGCCACACGACGCGGCCCACGCGGCGATCGACGCGCTGCTCCATCGCCGCCGTCGCCGTCGCACCGCCGCCGACGTCGAGGGCGAAGGGCGGCAGCACCGCGTCGAGCGAGACGCACTGCGGCAGCGTCGCGACGGGCGGCGCGGCGGCGGTGCCGACGTGCGACCAGGTCCACAGCGCGAAGTGGAAGACGTCGGCGCTGTCGCTGACCAGCAGCAGCACCGAGTGCGTGTGCACGACGCGCTGGCCGCCCGCGTCGACGTCGCTGCGCAGCGGCGCGAGGAACAGGCGCCAGACGCGGCGCACGGTGAACGGCAGCGGCAGATCCGCCTTCGTGAGGACGATGCGCTGCCGCGTCGCGAAGAGGCACAGCGACACCGACGCGCCGTCCGACGCCATCGCGAAGTCGTCGTTCCACACGAGACGCTGCGGCTGCAGCGCGCCGAACACCGTCGACAGCGGCGGCGCCGGCACATCGCCGACGCCGTCGCCGTCGCTGCCGTCGTCGTCACCGTCGCCGTCGCCGTTGGCGGCGCCGCGCGGCGCCAGCGTCGTGAGCAGCGGCTGGAAACCGTCGCGTAGCACGTGCGGCCCCGACGCGACGGTGTCGATGCCGCAGCCGCCGCCAGCGCCGACGGTCGAACGCGCACGCGACCGGTTCGACGCGAACGAGCTGAACGACGCGTTGACGCTGCGCCGCCCGCCGCCAGCGCCGCGGCCCGTCGCGGGCTTCGTGAGCGCCCCGCGGCGACGGTCGCCGGTGGCGGCCGCGCGGACGCGTTGCTCGTCGCCGCAGCGAAGTCGTCGCGCCAGAGCGCGTCGAAGTCGGCGACGGCGGCGGCGGCGGCGGCGGCCGGCGGCTGCGCGTCGCTGAGGTCGAGAATCGCCGCCGTGGCGCTCGCCGTGACGGCCGCGTCGCCGTTGCCGTCGTCGTCGCCGGGCAGCGCGTCGCCGTCGCCGGCTGCGCTCGCCTCGGCCGCCGCCTCAGCTGCGGCGGCGTGCGACACGACGGAGCGGTGGTCCTCCGCGCGCAGCAGATCGTCGCTGCGCAGCGGCCGGCGGCCGTAGAAACGGTCGCCGTCGTCGTCTTCGTCGTCGGCCCCGTCACCGGCGGCGGCGCCGTCGATGCGGACGACGTCGCGGCGGCCGTGCGTCTCGATGACCTGGCGCGTCGGCTGCTGCAGCTTCGCGGTCTCCGCCGCCATCCGCCGCAGCTGCTGCTGCGCCAACGGCGACGACGGAAAATTCGGCGGCATCGGGCTGCCGCCGCCGCTGCCGCCGCCGCTGCCGTCGGTCGCGTCGCCGAAGAGGTTCACCGCCGTCGACGACCGCTGCGACGCGCCGCCACCGCCGCCGCCGCCTGCGACGTGGGCGGCGAGGTGCAGCGGGTGGACGCGCCAAAAGGCCAAATACCCCGCCGCCGTCGCGGTCACGAGCTGGCGCCGCGCCTGGCACCACGCGACGTCGTTGACGGCGGCCGACAGCGCCGTCTGCGGCGCCGGCTTCGAAATGTGAATCGCGAAGCGGCCGCGGGCGGAGGACGCGTCGCCGCCGGCGGTGGCGGCAGTGGCGGCGCTGGCGTCGCCGTCGAAGAGCGTCGCGGGCGGCGCGACGCGGCAGATGTCGAACTTCGCCGTGAAGACGCAGGCGTCCTTCGCCGCCGCCGCCGACGACGGCTGCGACGGTGACGTCGACGGTGGCGCGAGGAGAAACGCGAGCAGCGACACGTCGGCGACGACTTTGACGAGGCGCACGGCGGCCCAGTGCAGCGCCGCGTCGGGCGCGAAGGCGAGTTGACTGTGCAGCAGCACGCGGATCTCGGAGACGTCGTCGTAGCGCCGCACGTCGAACGAGTAGAGCTTGCACAGCCGCTCGCCCAGCACGATGAGGAACAACGTGTCGAACCGCTCCACGACCTCGAGGCCCAGCACCGGCAGCGCCGCCGCCGCGGTGGGCTTCTTCGCCGCGCTGCCGGTGGCGTTAGAGGCGGCAGCGGTGGAGGCGGCGGCGGCGGCGGCGGTAGAGGCGGCGGTGGTCGGCCAGACGTCGAAGCTGTCGAGCAGGATGCGCATGTGCGGCAGGTCGAAGACGGTGACCTTGCCGCCGTACTCGTGCACCAGCACGTCGCCCGCCGGCGACAGCTTCGCCTTCGGTGCCATCGGCAGGACGCCGCCGCCGTTGTGGTTGGGCGCGTAGAACACCGGCGACTGGAACTCGTAGACGAGGCGCAGGTGGTCGTTGTGGTCCAGCACGTGCAGCAGCCCGTTCGCGTAGCCCACGATCACCCAGCGACCCAGAAACGTCGAGAACAGCAGCGTCGTCACGGGCGACGCGCTGTAGCAGCGCTCCAGCGCGCACACCGCCGTCGCGATGTCGAAGAGGCGCACGTAGCCCGACGCGAAGCCCGCCAGCAGATGGTTCGCCTCGCACGCCACGTCGCAGACGCTCGTGGGCGCGTCGTGCTCGGACCAGAACTCGACGATCTGCTGCCCCGCCGCGTTCCACACGCGCACGGTGTTGTCGCTGCCGACGCTCACGAGCGTCTCGTTGCCGCGGCGCTCGAGCAGCTGCGTCACGGGCTCGTGGTGCGAGCGGACCATCGTCTCGTAGCGGTGCTGCGGCAGGTCGAGGATGCCCAACGTGCCCGCGTCGGTGCCGATGACGAGGCGGTGGCCCTTGTCGCCGGGCGGCAGCGCGAGACACGTGATGCGGCCCTCGTGGCGCGCCTCGAGCAGGAAATCGTTGAAGTCGAGCGGCCACACGCGCAGCAGGTGGTCGCGGCCGCCGGTGATGCAGCAGGCGCTGTGGATGCGGATGCAGTTGATGCCCGCGTCGTGCAGCTTGAACGCGGCCACGACCTGCAGCGACGGGTGGTGGATCTTCAGCACGTGGCCGCGGTCCGACGCGACGTAGACGTGGCCGCCGGGCACGTCGTACGCCACGTCGGTGTACAGCACGTTGCGCGCGTAGGCGTTGAGCAGCACCGGCCGCGCGGGCAAATGGCCGCGGTGGATGCGCCAGACGCGAATGTTCTCGCGGCCGCAGGACACGAGCTGCGCGTCGTCGAGGCGGTTGAACGAGACCTTCGCCACGTCGAAGTCGGAGATCTGCTTCGCGACGATCGCGGCGACCGCCAGCATCTGCTGCGGCTCTTTGCTCGTCGCCGACAGTTGGTGCGCCACCACGACGCCCTGGCACTGCGCCAGCTTCGCGATGTCCCAGACGATGAGCTGGTAGCGGTTCTTCGTGTCGAGGCCCGCGGTCACCAGTTGCGTCTCCGCGTGGTTCAGCGCCGCCGACAAGATGCGTCCCGGGTGCGGGCGCAGCGAGGCGATGCGGCTGCCGTTTTTGAGGTCCCAGACGATGAGGAGGCCGTCGCGGTCGACGCCGGTCTCGGCGGTGACCATCCACGAGTCGTTGCGCGACACTTCGACGAGGCCGATGTCGTTCGCGTGGCCCTTCAGCAGCGTCTGACGCAGCCCGCCGCTGCCCGACGACGACGCGGACGGTGCAGGCGACGCGGGAAATTGAAACGACGACGACGACGACGACGCCGCGCCACCGGCCGCATACGACGCCGACGACGCCGACGACGCGTCGAGGGGCGGCGGCGCGAAGAAGTGGCCCGGCAGCGAGGTGAAGACCTTCCACAGGCCGAACGACGGCTTCTCGTAGCCGGCCGAGCCGCTGTTGCGGTCGAGATCGGTGACGACGAGGAAGGAGCCGACGGCGTGGACGAGCATGCGGCTGTTGTAGACGAGGGCGGCGGGGCCCGCGCGGTAGCCCATCACCATTTCCATGCTCACGACGCGCTCGTTGCTCGGCAGTTTCACCTCGACGCCCGCCATCGGCTTCGGCGGAGGCGAATACGGCTCCACCGGCGGCCGGTACATCGACGCGGACAGACCGCCGACCGTCGCCGGCGTGGCCGGCACCGCTGAGGCCGCTGAGGCCGCTGACGCGTCACCGGCGGCGGTGGCGGAGGCGGCCGCAGCGTCGGCGTCGTCGTCTTCGACGAGCTCGTTGAGCTCGAGCTTCTTCTGCCGCTCCTCTTCGGCCTCCAGTGCGCGGCGACGTTCCTCCTGCGCGCGGAGCGTCGCTTCGTCGAGCTCCGGCAGCGGTGGCGGTGGGGGCACAACGGCAGCGTCGCGGCCGTCGTCGTCCGCGTCGTAGTCGTGTGGGAAGTCCAGCGGCGTCGGAGACGGCGACGGCGCAGCGCCAGCCGCGACGGGGACGACGTCGTCCGCGGCGATGACGACGCCTTCGCGCTGCTCGACGCGCTGTTCGAAGGCCGCCGACGAGGGCGTCGCGAGGGCCGCCGGACGGCCAGCGGACGGCGTCGCGGGTGGCGCAGGCGACGCGGGGAAAACGATCGGCGGCGGAGGGGGCGGCACCGGCGACTGGATCGTTTGCACCGGCGATTCGATGGGCGCGTCGACCGGCGACGAGAACACGACAGGCACCGGCGGTACCGTCGTCACCGTCGGCGTCGTCGGTGGCGGCGGGAGGCTGCGCTGCACCGCGCGGAGATGGTCCTGCACGGTCGTCGCCTTTGGCGGGTCGGCTGCCGTCGGTGGGGCAGGACTCAGTGCGTTGGGGTTGAGCAGCTGCAGCGGCTGTGCGGCGGGTTCGAAGGAGACGGACGGTTTCGACTTCGGCGGACTCGGCTCCGTCTTCGGCGGCGGGCTGCTCGTGGGCGGCGCCGGGACGCGAAACTGGCGACAGAACTCGTCGTAGAAGACGACGGGGACGTCGACGTTGGGCTTCACGGCCAAGATCTTCAGTTGCGCCTGTCGTCGAGAGCAGAGAGGCACACACAGAGAGAGAGACAGAGAGAGAGAGAGCGAAGCCGTCAGCGGCGGTGACACAGCACAGCAGGGCGAGGGGGTGGGGGTGAGGGACGTACCACGTCGGCGTAGTTCCCGACGGAGACGATGTCGCGAATGATCGTGTTGGAACAGACGTCGATTTTCTATGCGGTGGGACACGAGAGGGAAAGACGGGTGAGCGAGGGCGAGCAGGGCGACGGGAACGACGACCGCCCGCGGTGCACGTACCTTGACGCGGCCCATGCGCATCTGCGCCTGTCCGCGGTCGTAGCGGCAGTATTGCTCGATGATGTCGCCGAGATTGATGACGAGGTTCATCCAGTTGTACATCGAAGGGAGTGGCAGTCTGTGGCGGCGTAGGACACACGCGATTAAGTCGCTGTGCCGGGGGCAGAGGCGCGGTCGTGGTGGCGGGGGGTGGGCTTACCTCATACTGCGCCCCAGGAACGTGGGCGGATCTTTGCCGTACAATGTGGACAGTGTAATGCGCAAGGGCAGCTTCAAGGAAGTCATCACTTCGATGTGGATGGTGGAAATAAGCGGCTCGACCATGGAGAGCTGCAGAACGAAGATGGGCCCGACGAGGTCCAAGTTCGACACCGACAGGTAGTTTTTGGAAGAAACGTCGCCTTTGGTGCGATAAACAAGTCGGGAAATCGATTTGTCCATCGTCTCGATGGTATCGCCCACCATTTGGATGTTTCCAGGATATCGCTTCGCCGTCGACAACACCGAAAACGGTTGGCGATGCTCTACAAGACAACACACGGTCAACTAAGAATTGAGACAACAGCGCGATGGCAACGAAACACTTCATACCATCGGTGATGACAGCGGCTTCTGCTCGTTTCATCGTTGAATCCAATGCGGCGATGCCAGACGATGATCAACAAAAGCACTTGAAGCAACGACGTAGACAAACAAAAACTGAAAACAGGTAAGATTTTTCACACTCAATGAAATCAATCGCAGCAAAATTGATTCAATGAAGTCTCTCCACAGCGTCTCATGGACCACGTTGGAAGTGCAGAGTTCTTTCCGAAGTCGAAGTTGATTGATGATTCGTCTTCTCCGCCTCGGTCGAATCGAAATTTGAAATGGCGCCGTTCACGATGACGACGACGGCCGGCACAAAAGTTGAAACGGTTTTGCTGTGCGTCAGCAGTCAGCGCGTCGCACGATGATGACGAAACAGCGGGGCTGTTTTTCCACAATTGTGGCTCTTTTTATGTCGCATCCTCTCTGTTGTTCACGGTCAATTGATTGCATGGCCCCTAACATATGTGGAATCAGTGGGGCCGGCCCAGAGGGCAACAGAGCGACTCAATGGAACGGATGGTGGAAGGAAAAGGAAATTCAACAACGAGTACTTTACACGGCGAAAAGGGAGCGAAAGAAGTGAGCCGTGTCCCACGAGTGGACGAAGAGATCGTATAAACAGCTGAAAAATAGAAGGGCAACAAACTTGGCAGTTCGATAGAGAAGGAGAGCATATGCAAAAAACAACCACGAGAATAGAAAAATAACAATGGACTACCAAATGGGACATAACAAATGGGATATAACGTATTAGGCAGGCATTCGCATCGCCAAGAAACAACAAGAACAGCCACAGCCACACAGCACAAACGAACGACCACCCAACATTTACTGCTTCAGTATAACGGTATCCGTAATCGTCGCTTTCAGAGACACTTCGGACAGATAGTTCAACATGGTGTTCGCATCGGACACCATCAGTGGCTCGGGCCCCGCCGGCGAATCGTCCTCGATGTTGCCTTCAACCTCGACGAAAATCTTCTCAATGACCATGTCCTTGACCACCGCGGAATACCGCCACGATCTCAAGCCAAACCCGCCTTTTTTATCCCAATGACACGTCATGCCCATCGCTCTGGAGAACTTCGCGGCGCCGTCGGGAACGAGCTTCACGCGTTTGAAGTTTCCCGGGTTGATCGGCAGCGCACACGAAGTCAATTCTTCTTCCAACCCCTGGGCGATTCCCCACTGTCGAATAAATGAAAATACACAAGACCCAGAAGGTCAATGGGCTGCTCATGAACAGGAAGAGACGAGAGATGAGCTTACGTGGCGCATGACGAAGGCATCGTTCACCGAGAAGCAGAAGACGTCGTCGATGCCGTGACGAAGAATGGAATCTGACATAGCCACAGCAGAGACGAATAAGAATTAGGCGCTCTCCCAGCATAGACAGACTGTATCCGCGTCATTTACCGTAATTGTTTTCGTAACCCGGCAAGTGATCACATGAGCACACCGGTGTGAAGGCTATTTTGATGGAACAGTGTATTAAGGCCACGTTTCGACGAATAGGAGCCAAAGATATGCAGCTATACCTCCTGGGACACCAAAAATCACCACGCGTTTGCCTGCGAGCATGTCGGAAATCATAATGTCCTTCCAGACGAAGTTGTGCTGTCGTGGATCTGGACTCGGCGTAGTCGGGTCGATGACTCGGAACTTCAGAGGAACATCAGGAACACGGTCGCCCTCTTTCAAGTGTTTGTGCTTTTCAACGTATTTTGTGGTTGCTAATGTGCTCCCGCCAGATCCCATTTCACCAATAAACTACAGCAGCTGGAGAGAAGAAGAGGACGCAAATTGACGAGCAAACAGAGAGAGCCCACGTGAAATCCTGTGTTTATTTATGACTTTGAGCAACCAACACTGCCAGTTGACCAGATGGTTGCTGAGTATTTGTGATGGGCGTACGTGATGGACGGAGAAGCCTCCTTCAACTTCGATAACTACGATCGAACTTCGATTCGAGTGATGACTCACACCGCCAGCGGTTCGCATCAGCAGCGCAACGGACCGCGGCGGGCGGGGACCGTTTCATCCGTTGGCGCCGTCGTTCTCTGCGCACCCCCACCCCCCACCCCCCGTCATCCACAGCAGGAAATGGGTAGAGAGCCCCGAGTGGACTTCTGTACGCCTGTAGTGTAGTGTAGTGTAGTGTAGTGTAGAGAGCATTCCTATTTCTCGCAAGGTGACATGTGCAACAAGCCCCTAACTATTCTAAAACTGCGTACCGCGAACACGCCCACAGGAACCAGAGCTCATGTGTACAGATAGTAATTACGATCACATCAACGTCATTTTTGATTGCCAAACGTACTCAAAGTAAACGACCCTGCGAATCTGAGCATGTGATACCAAAAGATTTGCGCGAAGGAGGCGGATTTCGGCCCACGAATGTCCATGATCGTCCATTCCAACGGCGTCTGACCGGAGATGCAACCTTCTACGGTCCATGTCTCCACAACCAGCTTCGTTCGCTTCGTTTGAGGGTTTTCTTGATGAACAAAGAGACTGCATTTGACGGTGGCAACGACGCTACCTTTGACGTAGCGTCGCAGATCTTCGCTCTTCCGCACGGTGCTGTACGGCGCGAAGAACGTGTGCAGGTAGGTGTCTGCCACTCGAACGATATCTGGATCCTCTTGAGGAGCTTCAGAGGCGCCTTCTGCGGGTTTGGAAGCCTCCGAAGCTTCTGAAGCCTCTGAAACCTCCGAAGCCTCCTTACCAGGTGGGACTTCGGGCTCGAGGTAGTCGCCCACGATGCGGGCGTTGAGGTAGTAGACGTTGATGTGCGCCAACTGCGGGTCCCTCACACGCGGCTCCAATTTCGCTTTGTTTTCTTTGTCACTGATATGCTGCTGAAAGCGTTGCCATTGGTCATCGCCCAGCAGACTCTGCAGCTGTTGAGATGCTTCGTGAAGCTCTTCTTTGCTGTGTTTCTCGGTGAGATGTGCCGATTCCGCGAGCATCGCCATGAGCTCGTTGGTCAACGGATACGCTTCTTCCCGTAAACCCTTGCAAAAGTCACTTAAATCGAATCGATATTTGCCGAAAAGAGGGTTGAGGATCGCCGGGGCCAGTGAAATAGGGTAGGCCTTCTGACGCAGCATCGTCAGAACCAATTTGTCGAAATCCTTAATGCTGCCTGACTCGTACAGCGCGTCGTTACCGGACATCTTGCCAAGGGTGGCAAAGAACTTGTGCAATTCTTTCCGATCTTCGATGGTATCCTCACTTTCAGGCTCCTTCGTCGCCTCTGCTTCTTTCACCGGCTGGCCAACCGGTTCTTCGGGGCGAGGATCATCATTGCCAACTTGAGAGAGCCATCGGACTGGCGATCGACCAGAAGCACCGATAGTACGCATATACTGGCGCGTTGTTGGAATACTGTATGTATGCATGAAGGCTGCCGCATGGCGGCTACACTTCAAAAGTCCAAGATTCCGAGAAACTCGCTGAAGACGCTGCATGGAAAATGCACAAAATGAAATCGACTTCACTTAGTGACAAGAACGACCAGATCCCACGCACCAGACAAAGAAGACCTCGTCGATATTATCTGACCAAAAGCAGTGATACCAGGCCAACGAATGCAGCCGAAATCCTCGTTCGCCGTGGCGGTGGTGGTCGACTTCTTTTTCGACGTCGTCGCCATCGTCGTCGTCGTCGTGTACGACGCCTTTCCCCTTTCGACACCCGACGACGACGACGACCAAAAGAAAACACTTGAAAGTGAGATTGATTGAGAATGAATGTGCTTCTTCCACAGTGCGTTGTCTGGGTGAAGTATCAGGTAGGTATTCACCGGGAGAGGTTCCACTTGTTTGTGTGTGGAATCGGACGAGAAAAGCATTCGGACCTGTAGTGTAGTCGTCGGTGAGAAGCTTCGAGCCTCGGTAGGTGCACGACCCAAACGACGCCGAACGGGATACACAACGCATGAGCATTGACTTGTACCGCTGTGTTTTCGTGATGTTGATGCTCGCTGTTGGCAAATCGTGGCTGGCGAGACAACGATCGTTGGCGAGCCGCTGTCCGATTCGGGGGCTGCGATCGTGGACGGTGAGCGCCACCAATCAAAACACGGCGTCCGCCGAGGAGGAGCAACTTACCCGTCTGACAGGGGCAGATTCGAAGATATCCTCGTACTGGATCGATCAGCTGCGCCTGTTAGAGAGACCCGTGGCGAAGTCGCTGATCGCGCAGCTGACCCCGGTGAACGAACTGGGCTTCGACGATGGAAAGAGCCTCTCGTCGACGAGCCAGCGATCTGGCTCGTTCCTGGGCTACACCATCGACCAAAAGAAGAAGCACCCCGACAAAGTCGTGTTGATGCGCAGCGGCGAGTTCTACGAGACGTACGGCATCGACGCGCTGATGCTGATCAACTACGCCGGCCTCAACCCCATGGGCAACAAGGCCAAGGCCGGCTGTCCCGTGCGCAACGTTCAAGCGACGCTGGACAGTTTAACCAGCGTCGGTCTATCGGTGGCCATCTACGAAGAAATCGCGGAGGCCGCCGAGGCCAAAGAAGGCGCGAAGGGCGCCGGGAAGGTGAAGATCAAGAACCGCGCCCTGACGCAGATCGTTTCGCCCGCGTCGAGCACGTACATCTACGACCTCTGTCTCCGGCCCGACGACATCGAATTCCGAGAGAACCATCCGGCGGTGGGTCTCTTGCGCACGACCAGCGGCCTGACGCTGTGCCAGGTCTATCTCGACGAACAGGCGGTCGTCGTGACCGAGCGGCTGACCGAGGAAGGCGCCCGCGCGTTGCTCGCCAACAGCGGCGCCATCGACCCTATTTATGTGCAAGACGTGGACAACGATGCCCTGTCGGCGGTGCTGCACGGCAGCCACCACCACGTCATCCGCCTCAACGGCTACCCCGAGGTGCAGTTCGCGCAGCAGGTGCTGCAGCGCGTCGGCGACGCTCTCGAGTTGAACACGAACCAGTTTCGTGAGCATAAGAACAACGGGCAGTCACTCAACGGGCAGGAGCGTTCCCGCCGGCCGCGGCCCATCTACACGTCGACCGCGCTGCAGATCGGTCTGTTGCCGAACGACAACGTGCCCAGCCTCATCCCGTGTCTCTTGCCGAAGACACACGCGGCGGTCTCCGCGCGGTTCTGGCGCAAATGGCTGTTGAATCCGCCGCCCGCCGACGTCGCGGACGCGATGCAGCGTCTCTGCGCCGCGCTGTCGCTGACCACGGTCTCGCTGCCGCCGTTTGCACCGTCGTCGGTGGGCAAAGTCGTGTCGCTGTTGCACGCGCGTCAGGGCAACGTGGCGCTGTTTCGCGACCTCAAAGGCAACGCACACAGCCTTTTGCAGCTGCTGAAGCTCCGCGACGAGCTGCGGACGACGACGCCAGCGACCGCGACGATGGCAGCGACAGCGGCGGCGGGAGAGGTCGACGACATCGTCGAGGCGCTGCTGTCGCTGACGACGTTTCTCAGCGGCGTCCCCGCCGATGCCGCCGTGCTGCGCCAGCACTGCGAACGGGTCTACGCGGCCATCGATCGCGTCGTCGCCGACCCCCTCGCTCCGTCGTCCGACGTCGCCAGCGACGTGTCTAGTTCGTTTGAGGTGCTCGCGCGGTCGTGCGGCGGTGCGGGAGCCGTGCGGGTGCCCGAGGAGTTCTTCCGCCGCAACGAAGAGGAGTTCCGCCACAAGGTGCGCCCGGACCACCCGCAACTGCGCAGCTTCTACGCGGAGCTGCAGGCGGCGGCGGAGCAGCTGCATCGCGTCGTGGCGGAGGACGTCGGGGACGCCGACGGCCTCGAGATCAGCCACGACGTGCTCGAGAACGCGCTGAGCTTGCGCGTGCTGAAGCGGCGCAACAGTAGCCGAGCCAACGCCAGTGGCGACGATGCTACCGACGCCGACGCTTCTGACACCGACACCCGTAGCGGTGGTAGTGAAGACGAACACGACGGCAGCGCGGCGAAGGCGAAGGCAAGGCGAGCGCAGCTGATCAGCTACGTCGACCGCCGGGGCAAAGTGGTGAGCAAGCGCTTCACGACGCAGCGGCTGCGTGCGGCCATCGACGACTACGTGCGCCTCGCCAGCACGGGCCCCGCGCTCGTCAGCCGCCTGTTTCAGGCGCTGTCCACCGAGCTGACCCGCGAACTGATGACGATCGTCCAGACGACGCATCTGGCGGTGGCGCTGCAGGCGACGCTGGCGCATACGACGGCGGCGCTGCAACGCGGCTGGACGCTGCCCACGCTGACGGACCTGCCCGACGACCCCGCCGCGATGGCTGCCCAGGACGACTGGGCGCTGGCGCTGCGGGGCCTGACGCCGTATTGGATCGCCCGCGACGCGGCGGTGGCGAACGACATCGACCTGCGCGGCCTGTTCCTGTTGACGGCGCCGAACATGTCCGGCAAGTCGACGCTGATGCGCGCGGTGCTCGTCGCGGCGCTGCTCGCCAACGCCGGCTGTTTCATCCCGGCGACGGTCGGTGCGCGCGTGCCGCGGTTCGACAATTTCTTCCTGCGGACGGCGTCGTACGACGTGCCGAGCGAGGCGAAGTCGGCGTTCGCGCTGGAGATGGACGACATGCGCGTCGTGCTGCGCGACGCGTCGCACCAGTCGATCGTCATGATCGACGAGCTCGGCAAGGGCACGAGCGCCAAGGACGGCGCCGCCCTGGCCGGGGCCCTGCTGGAGCATCTGGCGCACCGCCAGTGCTTCGGCATCTTCGCGACGCATTTGCACGAGCTGTTTCTGCTGCCGCTGCAGTTTCCCCGCGGCAACGTGCGCGAGAAGCGCATGGGCTATGCGCTGCCGTCGGCGGGACCGGCGGCGGTGCAGTGGACGTACCAGTTGGAGGACGGGCGCTGCGAGGACAGCATGGCGCTCGTGACGGCGACGCAGTACGGCATCGACGCGGCGGTGCTGCGGCGCGCGGAGACGCTGCTGCAGGCCTTTGACACCCACTGCCGCCCGGCGCCGTCGGAGGCGTCGGCGGTGGCGGCCTCCACAGCCATCACAACGACCCCGACGACCCCGACGACCCCGACGACCCCGACGACGAGTCAGCGAACAGGTAACGAACTCGCGCACTATCGCTGAGGTTGCTGATGGGCGACCGACTGACGATCTGTGACTGCGCGTTGTAGACGCCCACCGCCCCACGGCGCAGTACCTACGCGACGCGGTGCTACCGCTGCTGAAGACCTTCGAGGGCCTCCCCACTGACGACGACGCGTACGTGTACATCCCACCGGATTATCTCCCGCCGCCGTCGATCGAAGGCACCAGCTGCGTCTATCTGCTGCACATTTACCCTGCGAAGAAGCCGGTACGTGAACCGTCTCTGTTTGTCTCCTGTGTCCCCACTGTGTCCGCGGGTCTCACGCTGCCGTGTACGGTACTGTGTGCCGTAGGGAGCGCGTGGCGTCTTCTACGTCGGCGAAACGGAGTCGTTGGCGCAGCGGCTACGGCAGCATCGACTCTTCTACCGACGTGACGGCGGTGTCGTCGCGTGTGTCGCCTTCTCGGCGCCGCATAAATCGGCGGCTCGGCGATTGGAGACGCAGCTGATTCAGCAGCTGAAGAAGTCGTCGCTGTTGGCGGAGCCGTTAGTCTTCGAACGCGACGCCGACGCGAAGCATTCGATGTTCAGTCGCGACCGAACCAAACCCAGCAGCACCGTGGAGGTGCCCAAACATTAGAGAGTCGTACCATTCGGTGGGAAAAGCAGGGGTGGGATATCAGTTGAGAGGCAGTTGCGTCGTTGTAAACGTCTGTGTAAAGCGACACGGTCCACAAACAAAGTCGATGGCAAGGTGGAGTAGGAAGTGGGCAGATGATGTCCGTAGAAGTGTTCCATGACCTCTTGGTGCACTTCAAACAAGTCCAACTCCAAGTCGGCAACACTAAAATGCTCTGGGGCCATTCCCTCTTCGCGATGGGTTTGGTGGACAGAAGCGGCATGGGATCGTCACGCATCGGATGCAGAAGAAGGCAGAGGTGATCGCACACCATTCAATCAAATCTCCGATTTGTTACCCAGACTATCAGTACAATCGATTCTTCGAGATGGACTGAGCCTATTCATCGTTGAATGAACACCTGAGAACTCAAGCGTCGGTCCCAGCGAGATCTCGCTGTGTCTTTTGTCTCGGAGGACGCTCACTGAGCGTCAAACAAGGAAAGCGTATCAAACAAGGAAGGGTCTTCAAGCGAGGGCACAAGTGTGGGCCGGAACGCGACATGTCACATGTCACGGATGGCGACCCAGCGAGATCTCGCTGTGTCATTTGTCGCCATCCGTGACATCTCGCGCCATCCATTGAGGGATGATGGCCCACACTTGTACCCTCGCTTGAGGCACCCTTCCTTGTTTGATACTTCCTTCCTCCTCCTTCTCTTCCTCCTTCTTCAAGTGAGCCATCGTTCTGTGTGAAGGCGAAGCAGCTCGTCAGACAACTACAGGTTGGTTCTCTGCAGACAATCGAAGGTTTGCACAATCGAATTGAAATCGAACTGAAGAATTGAAAGCAACAATCTGAACGATGGATACACCGACGTTCGAACGACTTACCGATGGCACGATTCGTGGGGCGTTGGAATTGTGGTTTCTCAATCAAACGCAAGCTCTGGTAATCCATGGGCCCATCAGCAGCTGGGATGCCAGTGGTGTGACAGACATGTCGTTCTTATTTGCGTATCGAAGTGAGTTTAACGACGACATCAGTCGATGGGATGTGAGCAATGTGACCGACATGGAAGCCATGTTTTTGAACGCCAGCAATTTTAACCAGCCATTGAATATTTGGAATGTATCGCGGGTTGTCAACATGCGAGATATGTTTCACGGGGCCAGGTCATTCAACCAGTCGCTAGCAACATGGGTCGTGACCAATGTCGTGGATATGTCGAGTATGTTTCACGATGCACTGTCATTCAATCGACCTTTGCACAGTTGGAATGTGACAGCCGTTACCAACATGGCTGATATGTTCAATGGTGCGCAGTTATTCAGCCAGCCATTGGAAACTTGGAATGTGTCCAGGGTGACGACCATGCGTGGTATGTTAAGTGATGCTTCGGAGTTCAACCAGGCGATATCATCATGGACTGCAGGCTCTGTGAGGGACATGTCCAAAATGTTTTCGAACGCCAAGCGCTTCAACCAGCCGTTGGACAACTGGAATGTATCCTCCGTGACCGACATGTCCGGAATGTTCTTGAACGCCGAGCATTTCAATCAGACGTTAGAAACGTGGAATGTATCCTCCGTGACCGACATGGGCGATATGTTCGCGCGTGCGTCAGCGTTCAACCAAGCGATTTCCACATGGAATGTATCCTCCGTGACCGACATGTCCGGAATGTTCTCGAAAGCCGAGCACTTCAACCAGCCTCTAGAAAGGTGGAATGTATCCTCCGTGTCCGACATGTGCGATATGTTCAGTGATGCGTCAGCGTTCAACCAATCGATGTCCGCATGGAATGTAGCCTCCGTGACCGACATGGCCGAAATGTTCTCGAATGCCGAGCATTTCAACCAGCCTCTAGACATGTGGAATGTGACCAACGTCCAGGATATGAGGTACATGTTTGACGGTGCTGTTTCGTTTCAGCAATCGTTGCGAACGTGGAAGGTGTCGCCGACAGCTAGTATCGATTGCATGTTTGATGCTGCCTTCAACGTTCGCTTGCGTCCGGTTGGTCGTCGATTTGGTTTGCTGCCCAAAACTGTTCCGTTTGAAGAGGGTATCGGCGATCAATTGCCATTGACCACACTATTGACAGGCTTGCATGAGCGGCTTCCAATCGACGTATGCCGTGACATACGACGGGCGCTGTGGACATCGATCACCGATAGCAACGTTCATGAAGCTGTCGACAATCTGAAGGATAGGAGATCTCCCAGTCGATGGGGTCCGATCGAACTCTGGGACGTACGTCAGGTGACTAACATGAGGCGTCTGTTTCACGGAACAGAAATCAATGCAGATCTGTCACGTTGGAATGTGAGCAACGTGCGATCGATGCGAGAAATGTTCTATGGCGAGTCACAGTTCAACGGCTCGATTGGTACATGGAACGTGAGCCAGGTGACCGACATGGGAGGCATGTTCGAGGGTTGTACTGAGTTCAATCAGCCACTCGACCGTTGGGACGTGTCCAATGTGAGCTGTATGCGACGGATGTTCTCTGGCTGTGTGAAGTTCAACCAGGCGATTGGCAACTGGTCGATGGGGCGTGTCGAAGACATGAGCGAGATGTTCTCCGGCTGCAGAGCGTTTAATCAGCAGTTGAGCAGCTGGGACGTGTCGTCGGTGATGTATATGCGGGGTCTGTTCGATAATGCGTCATCGTTCAATCAGGCAATATCCGCGTGGAATGTATCATCCGTGACCGACATGCTCAAAATGCTCTCGAACACAGAGCGCTTCAACCAGCCGTTGGAAACGTGGAATGTGTCCAGGGTGACGACCATGCGTGGTATGTTCCGTAATGCTTCAGCGTTCAACCAGGCGATATCCTCATGGACTGTAGGCTCTATGAACGACATGTCCCAAATGTTTTTGAACGCCAAGCGCTTCAACCAGCCCCTGGAGATCTGGAATGTATCCTCCGTGACCGACATGTCCGAAATGTTCTCGAGCGCCGCGCATTTCAATCAGCCCCTAGAAAGGTGGAATGTATCCTCCGTGTCCGACATGTGCATTATGTTCCGTAATGCGTCAGCGTTCAACCAACCGATATCCGCATGGAATGTAGCATCCGTGACCGACATGTCCGAAATGTTTTTGAACGCCGAGCATTTCAACCAGCCTCTAGACATGTGGAATGTGACTAACGTCCAGGATATGAGGCGCATGTTTGCAGGCGCTGTTTCGTTTCAGCAATCGTTGCGAACGTGGAAGGTGTCGCCGACAGCCGATATTGATTGCATGTTTGATGCTGCCTTCAACGTTCGCTTGCGTCCGGTTGGTCGTCGATTTGGTTTGCTGCCCAAAACCGTTCCGTTTGAAGAGGGTATCGGCGATCAATTGCCATTGACCACACTATTGACAGGCTTGTATGAGCGGCTTCCAATCGACGTATGCCGTGACATACGACGGGCGCTGTGGGCTGTCATCACCGATAGGAACGTTCATGATGCTGTGAAAGAACATCGGATGAGCTCTTCCAGTCGATGGGGTCCGATCGAACTCTGGGACGTACGTCACGTGACTAACATGAGGCGTCTGTTTCACGGGACAGAAATCAATGCAGATCTGTCACGTTGGGATGTGAGCAACGTACGATCGATGCGAGAAATGTTCTATGGCGCGTCGAAGTTCAACGGCTCGATTGGGACATGGAACGTGAGCCAGGTGACCGACATGGGAGGCATGTTCGAGGGTTGTACTGAGTTCAATCAGCCACTCGACCGTTGGGACGTGTCCAATGTGAGCTGTATGCGACGGATGTTCTCTGGCTGTGTGAAGTTCAACCAGGCGATTGGCAACTGGTCGATGGGGCGTGTCGAAGACATGAGCGAGATGTTCTCCGGCTGCAGAGCGTTTAATCAGCAGTTGAGCAGCTGGGACGTGTCGTCGGTGGTGGATATGCGGGGTATGTTCAGAGAGGCGGTGGTATTCAACCAGGATGTGTCGGGTTGGTCGGTGGGTCGTGTGCGGAACATGAGCGATATGTGGCGGGGAGCGAGGTCGTTCAACCAGTCGTTGTCCGAATGGGACGTGTCGCGAGTGGCCATTTGTCAAGGTATGTTTCTGGGAGGTGCCTTGCGGCAAGCGAACGCTCCGCGGTTTGACACGGAGATGCGGGCAAGTACGTTTCGTCCAGGACAAGGTTGAGGCTCCCCAGGAGACTCGGAATCGGACTCGGCCTCGAGCAGCGATGACGCTCGGTCTAGGTGCTATTAAATGAAGTGTACGATACGTTATCAATGTGGTAGGAAGCGTCGGTGGTTTGACATTATGTCTTACCGCTTTCGGTTCAACCCCCTGAACAGTTGTAAGAGGGATGTCTCAATGTAAACGACTGAATGTCCTCCATGTACAGCAAGCATAAGTTGTGATATGCGCTTCTAACTGCACGAAGGTTGTCAACGACGGTGTCTCGAATGAACCGACTTGTGGCCGCGCGATCAAACGGTTTTACAGCGTTTAGCAAACAGCCGCCAGACCAACGATAAATGAGTCGTATGGTCGGCCATCGTGTCTCGGGTCTGGTGTCGGGTGGCATGGGGTTCGCATCGCCAACCGCCAACAAAGAAAGTGTGACTGGGAGCGTGATGGAGGTGTTCGACAGTGGAGCATACCCGCTTCAAGAGTCTCCGACGGTGGCTGCCATACACATACGATCGCTGCCGTACTCGCAGCTACCAACCGCGCATGGGATGCTCTAATCATGTCGATTAATGCTTATACCACCAACGGATTTACCATCAGTTTCACATGTTCCCCAATCGATTTCAGTCACCTTCGCCGGGTTTAGCAACAGATGCAGGATAATAGCGCGAAACGACGCAACAGAGGGCGTAAACCTCAATCTTCGAGACACACGGCGTGAGAGACCGTTCTCATGGTTCTGTGTCGCTGTTGCACGCGCGGCAGGGCAACGTGGCGCTGTTTCGCGACCTCAAAGGCAACGCGCACAGCCTTTTGCAGCTGCTGCAGCTCCGCGACGACCTGCGGATGACGCCGCCAGCGACCGCGGCAGCGGCGGCGGCGACAGCGGCGGCGGCGGCGGGAGAGGTCGACGACATCGTCGAGGCGCTGCTGTCGCTGACGACGTTTCTCAGCGGCGTCCCCGCCGATGCCGCCGTGCTGCGCCAGCACTGCGAACGGGTCTACGCGGCCATCGATCGCGTCGTCGCCGACCCCCTCGCTCCGTCGTCCGACGTCGCCAGCGACGTGTCTAGTTCGTTTGAGGTGCTCGCGCGGTCGTGCGGCGGTGCGGGAGCCGTGCGGGTGCCCGAGGAGTTCTTCCGCCGCAACGAAGAGGAGTTCCGCCACAAGGTGCGCCCGGACCACCCGCAACTGCGCAGCTTCTACGCGGAGCTGCAGGCGGCGGCGGAGCAGCTGCATCGCGTCGTGGCGGAGGACGTCGGGGACGCCGACGGCCTCGAGATCAGCCACGACGTGCTCGAGAACGCGCTGAGCTTGCGCGTGCTGAAGCGGCGCAACAGTAGCCGAGCCAACGCCAGTGGCGACGATGCTACCGACGCCGACGCTTCTGACACCGACACCCGTAGCGGTGGTAGTGAAGACGAACACGACGGCAGCGCGGCGAAGGCGAAGGCAAGGCGAGCGCAGCTGATCAGCTACGTCGACCGCCGGGGCAAAGTGGTGAGCAAGCGCTTCACGACGCAGCGGCTGCGTGCGGCCATCGACGACTACGTGCGCCTCGCCAGCACGGGCCCCGCGCTCGTCAGCCGCCTGTTTCAGGCGCTGTCCACCGAGCTGACCCGCGAACTGATGACGATCGTCCAGACGACGCATCTGGCGGTGGCGCTGCAGGCGACGCTGGCGCATACGACGGCGGCGCTGCAACGCGGCTGGACGCTGCCCACGCTGACGGACCTGCCCGACGACCCCGCCGCGATGGCTGCCCAGGACGACTGGGCGCTGGCGCTGCGGGGCCTGACGCCGTATTGGATCGCCCGCGACGCGGCGGTGGCGAACGACATCGACCTGCGCGGCCTGTTCCTGTTGACGGCGCCGAACATGTCCGGCAAGTCGACGCTGATGCGCGCGGTGCTCGTCGCGGCGCTGCTCGCCAACGCCGGCTGTTTCATCCCGGCGACGGTCGGTGCGCGCGTGCCGCGGTTCGACAATTTCTTCCTGCGGACGGCGTCGTACGACGTGCCGAGCGAGGCGAAGTCGGCGTTCGCGCTGGAGATGGACGACATGCGCGTCGTGCTGCGCGACGCGTCGCACCAGTCGATCGTCATGATCGACGAGCTCGGCAAGGGCACGAGCGCCAAGGACGGCGCCGCCCTGGCCGGGGCCCTGCTGGAGCATCTGGCGCACCGCCAGTGCTTCGGCATCTTCGCGACGCATTTGCACGAGCTGTTTCTGCTGCCGCTGCAGTTTCCCCGCGGCAACGTGCGCGAGAAGCGCATGGGCTATGCGCTGCCGTCGGCGGGACCGGCGGCGGTGCAGTGGACGTACCAGTTGGAGGACGGGCGCTGCGAGGACAGCATGGCGCTCGTGACGGCGACGCAGTACGGCATCGACGCGGCGGTGCTGCGGCGCGCGGAGACGCTGCTGCAGGCCTTTGACACCCACTGCCGCCCGGCGCCGTCGGAGGCGTCGGCGGTGGCGGCCTCCACAGCCATCACAACGACCCCGACGACCCCGACGACCCCGACGACCCCGACGACGAGTCAGCGAACAGGTAACGAACTCGCGCACTATCGCTGAGGTTGCTGATGGGCGACCGACTGACGATCTGTGACTGCGCGTTGTAGACGCCCACCGCCCCACGGCGCAGTACCTACGCGACGCGGTGCTACCGCTGCTGAAGACCTTCGAGGGCCTCCCCACTGACGACGACGCGTACGTGTACATCCCACCGGATTATCTCCCGCCGCCGTCGATCGAAGGCACCAGCTGCGTCTATCTGCTGCACATTTACCCTGCGAAGAAGCCGGTACGTGAACCGTCTCTGTTTGTCTCCTGTGTCCCCTCTGTCGCTCTGTGCGATGGGCTGTGTCCGCGGGTCTCACGCTGCCGTGTACGGTACTGTGTGCCGTAGGGAGCGCGTGGCGTCTTCTACGTCGGCGAAACGGAGTCGTTGGCGCAGCGGCTACGGCAGCATCGACTCTTCTACCGACGTGATGGCGGTGTCGTCGCGTGTGTCGCTTTCTCGGCGCCGCATAAATCGGCGGCTCGGCGCTTGGAGACGCAGCTGATTCAGCAGCTGAAGACGTCGTCGCTGTTGGCGGAGCCGTTAGTCTTCGAACGCGACGCCGACGCGAAGCATTCGATGTTCAGTCGCGACCGACCCAACCCCAGCAGCACCGTGAAGGTGCCTAAACAGTAGAGAGTCGTACCCTTTGCTGGGAAGAGCGGGGGCGGGATATCAGTGGAGAGGCAGTTGCTTCGTTGTAAACGTCTGTGTAAAGCGAAAGGGTCTACATGCAAAGGCAAACGACATATGGAGCCAATTGCGTGTTTTGTAGTCGATGGCATAGGCGGAGTAGGAAGTGGGCAGATGATGTCCGTAGAAGTGTTCCGTGACCTCTAGATGCACCTCAAACACGTGCAACTTCAATTCGGCAACTCTCAGATGCTCCGGGGCTTTTCTCTCTTCGCGATGGGGATTGTTGGCCATAAGCCGCATGGGATCGTCACGGCACACCATCCGATCACATCTCCGATTTGTTCCCCAGATGATCAGTACAATCGATTCTTCGAGATGGGCTGAGCCTATTCATCGTTGAATGAACAACTCAAGCGTCGGTCCCAACGAGATCTCGCTGTGTCATTTGTCGCCATCCGCGACATGTGGCGTTCCGTCGAGGGATGATGACCCACACTTGTGCCCTCGCTTGAAGCGCCCTTCCTTGTTTGACGCTCAGTGAGCGTCCTCCTCCTCCTTCTCTTCCTCCTTCTTCAAGTGAGCCATCGTTCTGTTCGAAAGGCTGGTTTCTACAAACAATCGAAGGTTTGCACAATCGAATTGAAATCGAACTGCAGAATTGAAAGCACAAACCTGAACAATGGATGCACCGACGTTCGAACGACTCACCGATGGCACGATTCTTGGGGTGTTGGAATTGTGGTTTCTCAACCGAAAGCAAGCTCTGGCGATTTATGGGCCCATCGGCGATTGGGATGTCAGTGGTGTGACCGACTTGTCGTTCTCATTTGCAAATCGAAGTGAGTTTAACGACGACATCAGTCGATGGGATGTGAGCAACGTAGACGACATGGAAGCGATGTTTTTGAACGCCAGAGATTTCAATCAGCCATTGAACACTTGGAATGCATCGCGGGTTGTCAACATGCGAGATATGTTTCACGGGGCCAGGTCATTCAATCAGTCGGTAGCAACATGGGTCGTGACGAATGTCGTGGATATGTCAAGTATGTTTCACGATGCACTGTCATTCAATCGACCTTTGCACAGTTGGGATGTGACCGCCGTTACCAACATGGCTGATATGTTCAACGGTGCACAGTTATTCAGCCAGCCGTTGGAAACGTGGAATGTATCCAGGGTGACGACCATGCATGGTATGTTCACTGATGCTTCGGCGTTCAATCAGGCGATATCCACATGGAATGTATCCTCTGTGAGGGACATGTCCAAAATGTTTTTCAACGCCAAGCGCTTCAACCAGCCGTTGGAAAACTGGAATGTATCCTCCGTAACAGACATGTGCGACATGTTCTCGAATGCCAAGCGCTTCAACCAGCCGTTGGAAACGTGGAATGTGTCCAAGGTGACGACCATGCATTGCATGTTGCGTAGAGCTTCCGAGTTCAATCAGGTGATATCCACATGGAATGTAGCCTCCGTGACGGACATGTCCGAAATGTTCTCGAACGCTAACTGCTTCAATCAGCCTCTAGACATGTGGAATGTGACTAAGGTCAAGACTATGATGCACATGTTTGAACACGCTGATTCGTTTCAGCAGTCGTTGCGAACGTGGAAGGTGCTGCCGACTGCTAATATTAGTCGCATGTTTAATTCTGCGTTCGACGTTCGCTTGCGTCCGGTTGGTCGTCGATTTGGTTTACTGCCCAAAACCGTTCCATTTGAAGAGGGTATCGGGGATCAATTGCCATTGGCCACACTATTGAAAGGCGTGTACGAGCGGCTACCAATCGACGTATGCCGTGACATACGACGAGCGCTGTGGGCATCGATCACCGATAGCAACGTCCATGAAGCTGTTGACAATATGACGGATAGGAGTTCTTCCAGTCGATGGGGTCCAATCGAACTCTGGGACGTACGTCACGTGACTAACATGAGGCGTCTGTTTCACGGAACAGAAATCAATGCAGATCTATCACGTTGGGATGTGAGCAACGTGCGATCGATGCGAGAAATGTTCTATGGCGCGTCGAAGTTCAATGGCTCGATTGGTACATGGAACGTGAGCCAGGTGACCGACATGGGAGGCATGCTCGCAGGCTGTGCATACTTCAATCAGCCACTCGATCGTTGGGACGTGTCTAATGTGCGATGTATGCGACGGATGTTTGCGGGCTGCAACAAGGTCAACCAGGCGATTGGGAACTGGTCGGTGGGGCGTGTCGAAGACATGAGCGAGATGTTCTCCGGCTGCAGAGCGTTCAATCAGCAGTTGGGGAACTGGGACGTGTCGTCGGTGGTGAATATGGGGGGTTTGTTCGAAAATGCGTCGTCGTTCAATCAGGCGATATCCGCATGGGATGTATCCTCCGTGACCGATATGTCTAAAATGTTCTCGAACGCGGAACGGTTTAATCAGCCCCTGGAGGACTGGAATGTGTCCAAGGTGACGACCATGCATTGCATGTTGCGTAGAGCTTCCGAGTTCAATCAGGTGATATCCACATGGAATGTAGCCTCCGTGACGGACATGTCCGAAATGTTCTCGAACGCTAACTGCTTCAATCAGCCTCTAGACATGTGGAATGTGACTAAGGTCAAGACTATGATGCACATGTTTGAACACGCTGATTCGTTTCAGCAGTCGTTGCGAACGTGGAAGGTGCTGCCGACTGCTAATATTAGTCGCATGTTTAATTCTGCGTTCGACGTTCGCTTGCGTCCGGTTGGTCGTCGATTTGGTTTACTGCCCAAAACCGTTCCATTTGAAGAGGGTATCGGGGATCAATTGCCATTGGCCACACTATTGGCAGGGTTGCGTCAGCGGCTGCCTATCGGCATAGGCCGTGACATACGACGAGCGCTGTGGGCATCGATCACCGATAGCAACGTCGATGACGCGGTGAAAGAACATCGGATGGGCTCTTCCAGTCGATGGGGTCCAATCGAACTCTGGGACGTACGTCACGTGACTAACATGAGGCGTCTGTTTCACGGGACGGAAATCAATGCAGATCTATCACGTTGGGATGTGAGCAACGTGCGATCGATGCGAGAAATGTTCTATGGCGCGTCGAAGTTCAATGGCTCGATTGGTACATGGAACGTGAGCCAGGTGACCGACATGGGAGGCATGCTCGCAGGCTGTGCATACTTCAATCAGCCACTCGATCGTTGGGACGTGTCTAATGTGCGATGTATGCGACGGATGTTTGCGGGCTGCAACAAGGTCAACCAGGCGATTGGGAACTGGTCGGTGGGGCGTGTCGAAGACATGAGCGAGATGTTCTCCGGCTGCAGAGCGTTCAATCAGCAGTTGGGGAACTGGGACGTGTCGTCGGTGTTGAATATGCGGGGTATGTTTGGTGGTGCGATGTTGTTCAATCAGGATGTGTCGGGTTGGTCGGTGGGGCGTGTGCGGAACATGAGCGATATGTGGTATGGTGCGAGGTCGTTCAACCAGCCGTTGTCGGATTGGGACGTGTCGCGAGTGGCCATTTGTCAAGGTATGTGTCTGGGAAGTGCCTTGCGGCAGGCGAACGCTCCGCTATTTGACACGGAGCTGCGGGCAAGTGCGTTTCGTCAAGGACACCGTGAAGGCTCCGACAGTGAGGAAGACTCGGACTCGGACTCGGACAGCGACTCAGACAGCGACTCGGACTCTGACAGCGACTCGGACTCTGACAGCGACTCGGACTCTGACAGCGACGATTACTCGACCTAGGAGCTATTTAATGAAGTTTAGGATATGTTATCAATATCAATGTGGTAGAAAGCGTTGGCAGTTTGACATTATGTCTTGCCGCTTTCGGTTCAACCCCCCTGAACAGTTGTAAGAGGGATGTCTCAATGTAAACGACCTCAATGTAAATGGAATGTCCTCCATGTACACCAAGCATACGTTGGGATATGCGCTCCTGCAAGTAGATTGTCAACGAGGATGGCTTGAAGGAATCCACTTGTGTCCAAGCGATCAAACGCTTCTTCAGCGTCTAGCAACCAGCCGACAGACCAACGATGAATGAGTCGGAAGGTTGGCCATCGACTACGGGTGGGATGGGGTTCATAACGACTGTGCAACTAACCAAGTAAGTGTGACTGGGAGCGTGATGGAGGTGTTCGACAGTGGAGCATACCCGCTTCAAGAGTCCCCGACGGTGGCTGCCATACACATACGATCGCTGCTGCTGCCGACTCGCACCTAACAACCACCCCTGATGGTGGCGCCGGTGGTGCGACGCGCCGCGCGCGGCCAGCTGCTGCTGCCGAAGCGCCTCGTGTGCCTCCCGAATCGCAGACTTCGCATCCGGCGTGGCGGCGTAGGTGTAGACGACGTGATGCGCGGCGAGCCGGGCAGGATGCAGTTGATTACGAGGAAGGCGCCGTTGGCCTCCGTACGCGGCCGCGCGCACCACCCGCGGCGGGCCACGTGCGTCTACACATTGTCTGCCTGCAGCACCTGGATGGCGCGCTGCACGAAAAGCGCCGACTCCGACACGGCCTTCTCGGCACTCGATAGGTAGTCGCCTGCGCGGACCGACAACTCGCATTTTGCGCCGATGCTGTCAAACGGCGGACAGCCCGGCGCGTGCGTCAGGTGCAGGGAGCGAGGCAAGACATTGGTGGATAGCAGCCTCCGCAACGACTGCGTCCATTCAATGCGCAGCGCCGTCTGCAGCTCGTGGACGGTGTCCACCAGCAGGCGACATGTAGCGGCCGGCAGGCGCTGCTGCGCCACGGGCAGCTGCTGGTACGATCGGGCGCGGCGGACCAATTGCTGGCGATGAGCCAGAGCACCGGCGACCCTGCGGCGTAGTAACGACATCCGTGTGGATGCGGAATCGCTGCGGGCGGTGACGCCGACCACCGGTCCATCGCCACCACCACCGCCACTGCTACCGCCACCACTACCGCTTCCGCCACCAAAGCCGCGTCGGTATTCCAGCGGCAGGTGCCACCGTCGATCCGCCCTACGCCACAACGTCTGAATTACAAGGCGACCGAAGGGACAGAGACTACATGCCAGTCAACGAAACCAACCCGTAGTAAGGTTTTTTGAGGCACCGATCGCACCAGTGCAATCGCACCAGTGCAATCCCCGTTCGTGCCCAGCCCAGCATCACCCCGCGGCACTGAGGATCACATGCCCGTTTGCTAGACGCCAGGTCCAGCGGTGCACATGGTCATTTATGCATGTGATATATGGCTTTGCACCGATATGGAAGAGATGTTTGTCGGAATGATTCACATTCACCCGACCATATACTCGCAGTGCATGCAGACACATCCTTCTCAACCTGTGACACGCCGTGTACTCTCCCGAAGCTACAAAGAACGGTCGCAGCCGTCCACAAGTAGATACGATGCGATGATGTGTTCGGTTTGCTTACAAACGTTCTGAACTGTTGTCGCGATGGTCATCAACCAGCGCTATTCGTTCGAAATCGCCCGGCAAGCTGCGATGAACGTGTGACAGAGGCTAGTTCTAATAATCTCCCAAGGCCGAGGCATCGTCGGAGACCGAGGCATCTTCGGAGACCGAGTCATCGTTTGAGACCGAGTCTTTGTCGGAGTCCCAAAAGAAATCACCACAGTGGTAGTAGCTCTCATAATCTGAATCAGGTGGACACGCCAACGCACTTACCCGGAGCTCTTCGCCCAACGGTGGAAACTCTATGCGCTCTTTCCTCTGAACACTGGTACCATCCAACATAAATTGACATGTCACCACTCGTGACACGTCCCATCTCGACAACGAGTGGTTGAATGCTTCCGCCCTTTGAAACATGCTGTCCATTGCCCGAACTTGCGACACGTCCCAATCAGACAACGACTGGTTGAACGACCTCGCGTCCCGCCACATATCGCTCATGTTCCGCACACGCCCCACCGACCAACCCGAAACATCCTGATTGAAGACTTCCGCCGAACTGAACATACCCCGCATATCCACCACCGATGACACGTCCCAGCTGCCCAACGGCTGATTGAATTTTACAGAGAGTAAGAACATCTCGCACATGTCTTCGACGCGCCCCACCGACCAGTTGCCAATCGCCTGGTTGAACTCCTCACATCCAGCGAACATCTGTCGCATACATCGCACATTGGACACGTCCCAACGGTCGAGTGGCTGGTTGAACTCAGCACAACCGACGAACATCTGCCGCATGTTATCCACCTGACTCACGTTCCAGTTACTAATCTTGCCATCGAACTGATGGCAGCCAGCGAATAATTTCTGCATCGACGTCACGTGGCTTACATCCCAGCGAGACAAATCAGCATTGAAACTGTCTGCCATGAAAAACAGTCGATTCATGTTCGTCACTTGTCGCACGTCCCAGAGCTCGATCGGGCCCCATCGATTGTAACACCCACCCTTCCATTCTTTCACAGCGTTCCTTATGGTTCGATCCGTGAGAGGTTCCCACAGTGTTCGCCGTATCTCTCGGCAAACGTCGATTGGCAGCCGCTCATGCAAGCCATGCAATAGTGTGGTCAATGGAAGCTGATCCATATTCCCGTCTACGAATGGTACCGTGTCGGGGAGAACACCAAAGCCAGCACCACGTGGACGCAAGAAAACATCGAAGGTGGCATCGAACATGTCCTTAACGTTGGTAGTCTGTGCCACGGCCCATGTTCGCAACGAATACCTGAAGGAAATAGCGCCCTGAAGCTACGCGACATATCCACCACGTTGGTTACATTCCAGTCGTCTAGCGACTGGTTGAACTGTTCGGCGAGGCAGAACATGTGACTGATATCCTGCACAGAGGATATGTCCCACGCATTAAGAGGCTGATTAAACACAGATGCTGCCCGGAACATAGCCGACATGGTTGACACCTTCGACACGTTCCATGCTTCCAAAGGCTGATCGAATAATGGTGTATCAGCAAACATTTTCGACATGGTCGTCACATTGCCCACGTCCCATATCGCTAAGGGCTGATTGAAGGAATTGGCACCAGAGAACATACCGCTCATATCGATAACCTGCGCTACATTCCATGTTGCCAGAGGCTGATCGAAGGCAGCAGCATTGGTAAAGAGGTTTGACATGTCTGTGACATGCGACGTGTCCCAACGGTCGAGTGGCTGGTTGAAAGACGATGCTCCCTCAAACATCGATGTCATGTTGCTTACTTTGGCTACATTCCAAGCGTTCAACGGTTGATTGAACAACTTGCAGTTCTTAAACATTGCTGCCATGTTTGTCACATTGCTCACATCCCATCTACTGATGTCCGTGATAAAGATACGCCGATTCGCAAATAGGAACGACATATCTGTCACGGTACTGACATCCCAGTCTTCGATGGGGCCAAAGATTACCAGAGCTTGCTTTCGGTTGCGAAACCACAATTCCAATGCTCCACGTATCGTGGCGTCGGTCACGGAAACGAAGTTAGGAATGTCCATTGCAGTGATAGAACGCCTTTCACTGGTCTGTTCTTGATATCAATGTGGTTGAATCTGTCAAATTGTTCGCCCGGCAGTGTCTATCTCGCCGCGTGTTCAAACGAAAAACGAGGTTAAGACGCGCGTGAAACAAGGAAGGAATTCTTCACGCCAGGGGACTTGTTGCCAGGGGCGACACACTGCTGGATTGCGTGTGTGTCACCACACCGCTGTCGCTGAAAAACTGTCGTTTGTCGCCAGCTCTTCTGTCGCACCTCCACAAAGGCGACACCAAGTCAAACTGTGGGGTGCAGCGCCTCAACCAACTAGCC
This sequence comes from Poteriospumella lacustris, assembly GCA_008000375.1. Classification (NCBI taxonomy): domain Eukaryota; class Chrysophyceae; order Chromulinales; family Dinobryaceae; genus Poteriospumella; species Poteriospumella lacustris. Next base: position 55,847 of record SMOI01000163.1, read on the forward strand.
AAGTCCTTGGAATCAATGCTACCAATGAGATCACAGGCGTTTTCAAGATCCAAGTAAACGAACTCGAAGATATTCCCGACGACGTCGTTGCCCTGAAAGAACATGGACATTGGCGCACCCGAAGCTGCGACTATCGCTCCCACCGCTGCGTCAAGCTTGCGTCTGTTCGAGAGGTACAATGACGTCACTGTTGTCGAAGGGGTAGCAGCAATGGTGAGGGCGACCAATGACGATGATATCGCCGAAACATTCAATGAGATTCAGGAGGGTCTCGCTGACAGGAAAAGCTTGAGGTGGTGCTTGCTGGAGCTACTGCACCTCGACGAAACAGAAGACCAAACCGTGAAGAATATCAATTTGTTGGAACAGTACTTCGGATGGAACTGGAACATGATAACCGCTGAGACAGACATTCTTGAACTATTCCCCTCAGAGCCTGAACTGTTGTCGTTCTTGATAGCCAAACTGGCCACGGTACGTCTCGCGCACCTTGGTACAACCCTCGAGGAAGCCCACGTGAAGGCTATTTTCCGACATGCTACCAACCACCACCGCTATTGGGTTTGTATCCTTTTGCGTGGGGAAAAACATAAGTAGGCTCTCTTCGACGACAAGGTCCAGCAGCTGGTGGCCACCGTCGACAACCGCGTCCCCACGTTCTTGTCGGACTCCTTGGCTTGCCCCTATTTGACACCGTCGCCAGCACTGGACGTGGTTCAGCTGCTCGAAGACACGTGTCGCAGCTACGCGCTCGTTCAGAGACAGTATGGTGTACGAATACAACACTTCTACTCGCGCTACTTCGCGATGATACAGTCGTCCGGTGTGGGGAAGACGCGCGCCGTCCTCGAGCTCATGCAGCACAGCCAACGCGTCTTTGTCGTCTACATAAACCTCCGTCCCGCGGACATCTCTGGTGACCCCTGTCGCACGCCCGTCATCGCCGACCTCATCGATCGCTGTGTGAGAAGCGCCACCGACTGGCAAATGCTGATTGTGGCCGTGCAGATGACGCTGAAGGGCTTGGTGGACGCGCACCTGCTGCCGAACGAGGCCGAGGCCCGCATGGCGTTTTACACGCAACAGCAAGATGCCACACGACAAACCTTTTGGTCGCAGGTGCGCCACACCTTCACCGTGATGCGTCGCGTCGTGGGAACGGGACATGCCGCCGCGCGAGAGTGGGACCAACGTCAGTGCACCATCATCGGCCACACGTTCCGCTTGGCCAACGCTGAGGGGCAACCGATGGTGCTGGTCCTGGCGCTCGACGACTGCTGGCACTCGCTGCAGACCGACGGGAAGCTGGTCACGCTGCAGGGCGCCCTCGACTACACCAAGCGAACGCTCACCGACGTCGTGGCGATTCTGATGGACACCGATGCGTCCGTCGGCCAGTTTGCACCGCTGGAGTTGCCGTATTCGGCGTCGTCGCGCGTGATCAGTGGCCATCTCTTGAACACCCCGTTCTTCCTCTTCCCCATCGACCTGTCGAGCGAGCTCGGTCAGCGGTGGGGACCCGATACGTGGCCACCGGAGGCAGAGTACCGCGCTACTGTCACGCTCACAGAAGGGTCCACCTCGTACTCCTCGTCGACCTCGTCGTCGACGGTCTGCGCCGCATCGCCAGAAGCAGCAGCAGCAGCAGCGGCAGCGGTGGTCGACATAGTCGTCCGCTACAACCCCGTCGAAGAAGTGTTGTGCTGTCGACCGTTGTTCGCGACCGGCTTCACCAACGCGATCGACACCGCTCTCAGCCACCGCAGTGACAGCGACAATTCGGATACGTGGTTGGCCAGCGTGGTGGAAGCTGCGTTCGCAGCGTGTATGGACACGGTCGCCCGCAAACTGGACGCGGTACCCGGCGACGCACCGCCAGCAAGCGCAGCAGAGGCGGAACGCATTCGTCTCTTCAGCTACACAGCGATCCGTTGGCGAGCGACGACGACCAGTCGCGTGCTGATGGAGGGTCTCCTCCGTCAGCAACTGGGTCTCCTGCGCGAGGTCGGCCCCGGAATGGAGACACTGCTGTGCGCGTACGGTCTGGAGCCGCTCTTGGGGCGACACGTGGCGTCGCAGATGACGGCCACGGCCAGCGCCGCCGCGGTCTTCGAGGACATCCTGCGCACCCTGCACGATCTGAAGGGGCAGGGCCAGCTGTGCGGCTACCAGAGCCGCGGGGATCATGCCGCGTTGGTGGCGACCATTGTGCTGAGCCGGGCACACGACACGGCGACCGTCCGCTCGGTACCCAGCGCTCAGCCATCGACGATACAGAACGTTGGACCGGTGCTGCTGCGCGACTGGCTGGCGCAGCTGCTGGACGATGGCGCGTCGCTGTGGGCCAAGCTGCAGGCGCAGGCGGGGTCCGCTCTGGACCGGGCGGTCGTGTTCTTCCACAGCGTGTACCAGGTGGAGACCGACGCGACGCCGCCGATCACCGTGGAGATGGCGCGATGGTACCTCCAGCGGGGCACGGCGATGGTGGCGCCGCGAGGAAAGGCAAAGGCGGCCGCCGACCTCTTCGTGCCCTTCGCGGTGCCGCACGGCGACGACTCGTCCTCGTCGTCGGCGGAGATCGATCTCATGGACCCCGACACCTACGTCCTGGGCGTGCTGCCGGTGCAGGTCACGAGCGTGAACGCAGGTCACGACGGCGTCGACGACAACGCGGCGTTGCTGCGCGGTCTGTTGGGCAGCGAGGTGCTTCAGCAGTTTCCTCTGGACGCCCCCCGGGTGGGCCTCGTCATCCACATGAAGCCAGGCGGACAGGCGGCCTCCGCGACAGCGTCCACAGCGTGGGCCACCGACGCGAAGGAGGACGCATTCGTCGTTCTGGCGCGTGCCCAGAAGAAGAGCACACGACCGGCCGGGAGAGCTGCGGAGACGCCTACGTTCGCGCCCTGCGGCTTTGTCAAGTACTTTTGGAACCGCATCCCCTGCGTCGTCCAACAACCGGGGGCCGACGACAACGGCGAGGCCGCTTGGCGGCTGCTCTGGTCGATGGCGCAGTTTGATTCGTTTGCGCATCTGACGACGTCGACGCTGCAGCAGTATTCTCGCACCGCCGATGGGTACGCGCGCTCAGAAGCGCAGCTGCAGCGCACGGTACGCGCGCTCGGCCAAGAGATGTTCCACATCCATCGTCCGTACGGCGACCAGGACACCACCGCGGCCCCGACGGCGAAGCCCGCCGCAGTGGCAGCCGACGACGCGACGGTGCCGATGGAGGCAGCTGATGGTCGCACACGGTCTCGCAAAGGAGGTGCGGCAGAGCCGTATCGTGCGGTGAAGCGTACCAGGTTGGAGGAGACACAGGACGCAGGCAACGCCGAGGGTCACCGACCGGAGCCATGAAAACGCCATGGCCCCGTCACCCCTCGCACCCACCTTGTGCGTCGGCATGTGCCAGGGATGCTGATCAGAATACGGACCCGTTCTGCCTGTGCCCCAGGACACCCCGTACGTCTGCCTGTATCGTCTGCTGTGCCACAGCCGCGTATCATACACCACCAAGAACAGTCGCGAGACTCCAGCGGAAGCCGCCTTGCGTGTTGATCCGTTGGAGGCGATGCCGATGACCGTGAGCGATCGCCCTGTCGAAGGTGTTGTGTCTTCTGTTGTAACCTTCGCTATCGACCTCCTTGTGTTGTTTCACTCCCCACCGAGCACACAGCGCGACCGCGCATACTACCGGGTACCTTGTCCGGCACCGGCGAAGAGGGCGAACGAAAGGGGTTATTAGTGTACATACTTAGTTTATTAGTGTACATACACGACGAGAGTGTATGTGTCACCGGATGAACCACGAAGGTTGGCGGTCAGAGAGGCAGTTCCGCACGGTAGGACACCCTCCCCGCCCAATGTTCAAAAGGAAGACGCAACGCCTGTCGACAAACGGCAGGGAATGGCAACTGATAGCAGAGACTCCACGCAAAACAAGACCGACGAAAGAGATGGAGCCCTCCGACGTTACGACTGGGCAAGCCCTTCATTGAGACGCCAGCTCATGCGACAGCCAAGACGGATAGATGGGGAGAGGATGAGTGAAAGCGAGGGGGAAATGGTGGCCTTAAGCTGCACCGAAATGGCCAGGGGTCGTTCGCTTAGAAAGAACGAGCCTGGCACTGCCGCAGGGCGATGAAGTAGACGTCGCAGTTGCCGGAGTTGGAGGGGTTCTCCTGCAGACAGCGCATGAACTCGGCGTGATCCGTCTCGCATCCCTTCGGAGCAAAAGGAACAGGAACAGGGACAGGGGCTTGCACGGCAGGGACAGCAGGAGTCGCAAGCGCAGGCGCAGGGGCGGACGAACCACCTCCCATGACACTGTTCACGACATTGCGCGCGATGGCAGAGCCAGTTCCTAAGGCGAAACCCTCAGCCATCGTTCTGCCGAGACCGCCAAGAAGGCCGCCACTTTGTTGAGGAGGGGCCATCTGCATCGGAGCCGGAGCCTGAGCCGGGGCAGGGGCAGGGGTAGGGGCAGGGGCTGGAGCAGTGGTGCTGGTGCTGGTGTGGTGCTGAGGAGGAGGAGCCATTCTGACAGTAGGGGCAGGAGCCGTAGTAGATGCACGTCTAGCAGGGGCAGGCTTGGACTTAAAACCATACAGAAAGCGAAATCAGCCTACCTTCCTCAAAATCGACAAGTGCATTTCACCATCCAACTTACCGAAGAACGAGGACGCGAACGAGAACTAGAACTAGAACGAGAACGAGCCATCTTTTTACTTTTGCAAAAAAGCGTTAGGTGAAGTGAATAGAATATGCAACTAAGCTTTCGCTTCTGAATTGCATTGGTCCATTCAGCGGCACCCTCACGCGTCGGCTGTTAGGAAAGCTTCGGTGCCTTCTTTTTCGCGACTGTGACATGTGACATGTGACAGACAGGTAACAGGTGACATGACAGGTGATAGATGATAGGTAGGTGACAGGTGACAGGTGACAGGTGACAGGTGACAGGTGACAGGTGACAGGTGACAGGTGACAGGTGACAGGTGACAGGTAGGTGACAGGTGACAGGTGACAGGTGACAGGTGACAGGTGACAGGTGACATGTGACATGTAACATCGGCCATGGAGCAGTTCCGAGCAGCAGCAGTGGACTGCGACGGATCGAAACCAGCTTGGCCACAACGAACACATTGGTAGCCTGCACTGGTACAAGCTGACCGACCATTGTACCATGCAAACCAACGAGGTCACGCGTACGCTGGTAGGGAGGTGTGCTGCTCTTCTGCGGCCGTCGATACACAGGCCATGATCCCCTCACGACCTTCGGGCCATGGACGAGGCAGTGGGTGTCTGAGGTCATGACTGCACAGAGACAGTGACTAACATATCGAGGCGCATTGGAGGTTGGTTACGTTGACACGATTAGACTAGAGCGCACGGCTACGTGGCCGCGATAACGAGGCATTGCCCATTGAATTAATTGCGAGAATCCCCCACAATGATAGACACAGGTACATTTAGGGTACAGTATCTGAGGTATCTGACAGGCGACGATCGAAGCTGCGGGTGGCGGGCTAGTTGGTGTAGGCTAGTTTGTTTCTGGCTGGTAAACACATACTTGAGATCATGTCTGCCACCGTAAGGTTCCAGCGATCCAGCGGCTGGGTGAAGATGTTGAACATGTTGGCGGTGTTTCTAATTTGAAAGACATCCCAGCCGTTGAGTGACTGGTTGAAGGTGAAGGTGACAAGTCTCAACTGTTGGTGGGAGTTAGTCATTTCCTAGAACAATCAGTACATATTTTTTACCGTGTGCCAACAGGCGGTTTGTCGGTCTCGGTGGATGTGAATATTTATCGCATTGTTGTTACTTGTCCAACCGTTGCTGGTGTTGTCCAACGCCTCCCCCCCCCCCACGAGGAAGTCTTTAATAAGTTGCCGTAGGCCATACGGTAACACGCGTACAGTGCAGCTCCACACATCGAAGAAAACACATCTCCACGAGATTGAGTAGCTGTCGACAGTTCTTGGTCCTGTCAGTTGACGTCAGCGGCAAACGACACTGGTTTACGCCGACAAACGATAAGCGACAAACGACCAGAACAGGTGACGACGACAAACGACAAACGAACGGGAAATGGACCACCCTCCTCATTATGTAACGGTGACTGAACCACTCATGCCATTGTGGACTTTCCATCTGCAAAGGTTCATTCACTATTGCTCAGACATGACCCGTAGTGAACTGTTCCATCTCGTCGACTTGTGCCTTCTCCACCGGACAGACAGGCTTCGTCAGTGTGTATTTCCGTACGGTATCCGTCAACTGATCAAAGAGTTCCTAGGGGCACTGGACAATATCAGCATTCGCACAGCCGTCAAACTATGGATAGAGAACCACGATGATGCCATCGCTCTCTATGGTCATATATCTCTGTGGGATACACATCGTGTGACCGACATGAGCAGGCTATTCGACGATCAACGATCCTTCAACGACGACATCAGTGGGTGGGACGTGTCGATGGTGACCACTTTAAGATACATGTTTTATACCGCATACGCTTTCAACCAGCCCATAGGCAAGTGGAATACCTCCAATGTCACAGATATGAGCTGTGTGTTCTTTTACGCAATCGCCTTCAACCAACCATTGGAAGACTGGGACGTGTCGTCTGTCAGGAATATGAAGCACTTGTTTTGCGGCGCATTTGCTTTTCACCAGCCGCTGTCGCAGTGGAGTGTCTCCTCTGTGAAAGATATGAGGTTTATGTTTTGCCTTACCTCAGCGTTTAACCAGCCTCTCAACGACTGGGATGTGTCTCGGGTTCACAGCACCCGCTGCATGTTCTATGGTGCAAGGGCATTTAACCAGCCGCTGGACCAGTGGAACCTCGCTGCCGCCACTGACATCTCAGTTATGTTTCAGTCGACCATTTCGTTCAACCAGCCGCTCGTGTCGTGGAACCTCGCGTCGATTCCTCAGAAGAAGAGAGTGATTCTAAACGCCGTCGCCTACCGTCAGCCGGAGACGATTGCGGTGTTGCGGGCTGCGGGGTACAGCGACTGACCATTGGTGGCGGGCAGTGCTATCCAGTGACGTGTAGTTCTGCGTGGGTAGAGAATTCATACTGTAGCATCTCACCGATGTCGTGTACCGTCCGCTGGGGCCGGAACGGTACCCCCGTCAGAGTGAGATTCCCTGTGTAAGCTATACTAGTATACGAGTATCATGTACGTAGCCTCTGTACGGCTCCCATCAAAGTGCCAGCCGATATACCGCCACTCCCTCGTATCCTCTATTTAGCTTCACCGAAACTCCAAGTGCGAGATTGCGCAAACTGCGATAAATCGGCTGCTCGCTCCCATCAAACTCCACTTTCCAAACTCCACCTAACTCGTTTTTTCCAAACGTCCACTACGTGTTGTCAGGAGAGTGGACTTATCTTTTCCAATCCTTTCGAGAGTTTCTAGTCGTGCGTTTCTGGTTTGGCCCAATATCGCACTTGGAGGTTTGGGAAGCAAAATAGTGGAAACCTGAGAGTGACCGCACTGTCTCACCGTGGACTGCGAACTGCGAACTGCGATGGGGCCAAGCGTGTGTCCGTCCGTGTCGTCTTTCCACCCGCCGCTGCCTCATCGGGGGATGGTTACCTGTTGTGTCGGTCACGGGTGCATCAGTCGCTGGGCGCTTAGGAGTCTCGCCAGATGTCACATAGAAACGGTATGTCCTACGAAGCATCAGTGAACCGGTAGTGCTATCTGCGCTGTTAGTGGGCAAGAAACCTGGATGGTTTCTGTGGTGGACGGCATCGGTGACTGGAAGGTGTCTGAGGCACCAGGCAGTGGCTGTCGGAAGTCATGACCGCATAGAGGCAGAGAATATCAGATCGAGGCGCATCGGAGGTTCCTAGTGATGGGTTCCGTCGACGATCTGAGCTAGGAGCGCACGTTTGTGTGGCTGTGCGCCACCCCCGTCACAGACGTCTTAGATCAGGTTACAGTTACCACAGAACGTATCCCACACGTCATCAGTGCAGCTCATCAGATAAGACTGCACCAACTCTCCAGTAGAATCAGACGCTAAGAGAACTGCCGTAGAGACGGACAACAGCCTGCCGACTCAAACATACCCTGTGTATCGGTGCGAAGCGACACCCTAAACGTGTCAAATGGCTGGTTATACGACTTGGCGCGATAAAACATGCGACTCATATCGGCAACATTGTTCACATTCTAGATGCCTAAGGCCTGATTAAAGGAAACCGTTTCATTGAACATGGCATGCATATTGGTCACATGCCTCACGTCCCATGCGCCTAATGGCCGGTTAAACGAGGCGGCTCCAAAGAACATGCATTCCATGTTGGTAACTTGTCGCACATCCCACATGTCTAATGGTTGGTTGAATGATATTGCGCGCGTGAACAGGCGGCTCATGTAAGACACCTGGCCCACATCCCACTCATCAAACGGCTGGTTGAAGGCAGCCGCGTAAATGAACATGTAAGCCATATGAACATGATCAAGGCAAAGCGACGGAGCGCTATGGCCACATCTCCCTGTGGGACACCCACCGTGTGACCGACGTGAGGCGGTCAACGGTGGTTCAACGACGCCATAAGTGGCTGGGACGTGTCGAAGGTGACGACCATGCGGCAGATGTTAACATTCGCTACTTCAATCAGCCCCTAGGCACGTGGAATACCTCCAGTGTCAGGGATATGGCCTGTGTATTCGCGTTCGCTCTCGACTTCAACCAGGCGTTGGCCAGTTGGGACGTGTCGTCCGTTCAGAACATGAAACAAATGTTTTATGGTACGGGCGACTTCAACCAGTCACCTGTGGCGTGTCCTCGTACTGGCCACCTGGTACTGGCCACCTGGGGCGTGTCCTCGGTGACGACGATGGACATGATGTTCGGCTCCACGCACAGCTTCAACCAGCCGCTGGCCTCGTGGGACGTCGCGCGGTACGCGAAGCGCAGTGTGCTCGGAGGCGCGGCCGCCTTCCGCCAGATCCGCACCAGATCCGGCTGAGCCACCGGCTACACCGGCTGAGCCGCCACCCCCTGCCTCTACTGGCCTCGCTGTAGTCTTCGCGCACCCCCACCTCTGCGTTTGTCCGTCGATGTAAGTGAACTGTGCGTGTCCCCAGTGGCCCTCGTGCGATGCAAACGGTGACACACAGTTGCACACCGGTCGACCACAGAATCGCCCGCCTCGGGCAGAGCAACCCCCCCCCCCCCCAGTAGAGAGATGGTCACTTGTGCAGCCACCGTGCACCGGTGCAGCCAGCCACGGCCGGCAACGACACACACTGGTGTGTTTCTAAGGACGGTTGGCACGTCTCGCGGGTACCATGCACGGCCCTGCAATGGCACTCAGCCAGTCGCCGGACCGCGGGGACCTGATCTACGGCAACGTGACACGTGACACGGGGCACTGCGACAGCACCGAATACTAAACAAATTAACGGAAGATTACCAATGGACTACTACTGCAGCGTTTTGCGCACGGCTGCCACTACTGAACAAAATACGGCGCGGGCGAAGGGGTGACAAGTGCTTCGGCCCGCAGGGTACGACGAGAGAACGGACCACGGAACGGTCACACGGGCGACGAGAAACGGCACAGCGGCGGCGGCGGTGCGGGGGGGGGGAAGGGTTGGGGCGGTGTACGCGGCGACCAGCGGGCCGCCGACCCCACGCGGAAGAGGTCTTTATAGGGGTGGAGCCGTCGGACTGACTGACGCCTTCGCAAGGACCGCTGCCGCCCCCGGCGACGGACACGCTGCCGCCGCCGCGTCGATCGTCACGGTCTGCGCCACGACCGGCACCCACCCCTCCGGCACCGCGATGTTCGGTCCGCTGTGAACTTTCAGCGCGGCCGCCGCATTGACGACGCGGGGACGGGTGTCGTAGATGGTCAGCGGCAGCTCGACGACCAGCTGCGGTGCAAAGACGCCGATGTCCACGACGACCTCCAAGGTATGCGACACCCTGCCGAGGCGGCCCACCAGCGACGAGCGCGTGGGTGGACAGACCATCGCCACGGGGATGTGGAGAGCAGGCTCACTGGTCAGCGCGTCCTGCACGAGGGACACGGCGGAGTACTCCTGGTGCTGCGGCAGCATCTCAGTGTAGTGAAAGTACTCCTCTGGAGTCTGGGAGATCCAGCGCGACTTCGACGGCGGAGGAAGCCGATTCGCCGCCACGGGGATTCGCGCGATAACGGTGGTTGTACTGGCGTCCTCGGGGGCGTGGCCGGCATAGACGTACTCTTTGATGAGCACGGCGACGCGGCGCACGGCGGCATACGAGAAGTTGCGGTAGGCGATGTCGATAGCGAACTCCTGCCCCACGGCCAGGTGGCTGTCCGGCAGCCGCACGGCGATACTGAGCTTGCCACCGGCGAAGCATCCGCAGCACCAGGGAATTTGGCTGGAGACGGGGGTGGAGGTGAGCGGCGCGCGGAGAGGCGACGTGGCCGGCGGGGGCGGCGGTTCCTGCAGATGCACCGCAACGCTCTGCGACCACAGCACCGACGACGACGCCGCCAGACACTGCGCCTCCACAGCGTACTGCACCGAGAACGACACCTTGCCGGCGGAGGACGCGGAGCCCGGCAGGTTCGCCGGCAACACGAAGGCGAAGGGGAACTCGTAGTAACCGCGGTCCAGCCGCCCAGACGGCGACGTATCATACAGCGTCGCGCTGAGCGTCACAAACGTCTCGTTCTCGTTGTGGCGGCTAACGATCGTCTTTGGTGGACTCTCTGAGTTTCCATATCGAGACTTGGTCAGGAATTTGGCGGTTTCTTGGCCGCAGAAGCGCACCGTCAGCGTCTGCACGGCGAAGGAGTCTTAGTCGACGAGGATCAGCACGCGCCCAGTCAATGGCTCGGCGGTGGAATGAAACTGATGCGGCTCGTTCAATTGGACGGAGCAATACACGCCTTGCGGTGGGGCTTTCTCGAGATAAGCAGCGTGGTGGGTTTGGGAGGCGCCCATGGCTCAGTCGGAGGAGGAGAAAAGCGTGGTGAGGTCAAATGCAGCGCTTGTCGCTGTTCCGATCTTCTTTATGACCACGCTTATGGCTTGCAGATGCTGTCGATGGGTTATCCGAACATCAAGGCGACCACGACGACGATAACCGCACTTGTCGCCATGTATACCTATAATACTGTATCAGACAGCACTGCTGTCGCTATCAGTCTATCCGGATACCCTAAAGTCCCAGATACCCGGATTCGATACTCAGATACCCGACGAACCAAAAATTGACGCCAACAACATTCCAACTCCCCCCACCGGTTGATAGATCGCTGATGCGAAGCTTACTTATCAACATGAGCAAGTCGAGAGGCAGTCGAGAGGCACAATTTCGCAGTTCAACAAAGAAATACCGTCAGAATTGTTTTTGTTGAAAGAAGCCTGAACTGTGTCGAAAATTCGTTTGGAAATTGGAAGACAAATAAAAATGATACTCACGATAAGGTTCGCAAGTTGTGGGTTTCACTGTGATTGAGAAACATGCTTATGAGAGTCTCCTTTTTTATAGATGAATTTGATTGTGATGCAATCTTAGGCCGTCAATTCAGGACGTTGTCGCTGGGAAAGACCACAAGTCGGCATCGTGCGCTGGCTATTCCACTGCGTGAGGGCGTACGACAGCGAGTCCGTGCCACCGTACAGCGCAGTGAGCGGGTTTCAGTTGACGCGTCGTCGTGCCAGCCGCAGCGCTGACAGACGTGTCGCTTGGGCTTCGCAATGGGCGGCGCGAGGCCGAAGTTGACCGCGCGCATCTTCAGCGCAAGCGCTCCTGGCATCGCCTTGACGGCGCGGCGCGACGCAGCGTCGAGTCACCATCGACGCAGCACCCGATGCGAGCGATGGTGACTCGGCGCTGTTCCAAAGTTGCTGATGAGGCGCCGGGCGGCCGGCGGGGCTGCCGGTCGCGACCTTCGCCTGCGATCGCGCGCCACCTGTCGGCGCGGTCGCCCGTCGGCGCGACAGGCGCTGCCCAGGACCTTGATGCCTCTTGTTTGGTCGGGTGAAGAGCTGAAGCGCCCGTGCTGGGCTGTGCTGCGCAACCACCGCCACTGCTGACGTCTTCGTCGACAGCGCTGCTCGGCGGCTTCGACGGCGGCTCAGCACCGGCAGACGAGACGTGTCGCCGCTTCGTGGGCCTGACGAAGGTGCCGTGGAGGGGCCAACTGCTGCGTCGACCAGCTCCGGTCGGTACGGCGACTAACATGCGCCGTACTCCGACACGGCGCTACGCTCGCTGGACACGTCGGCTGCCCCGACGATCGGCACGTCACCCGCAGCCGACAGCGCCACGCCACGGCACAGTCACTGACACCGTGTGCGTACGCCTGCGTCCACATGTCGCTCGTGTAGACGCAGACAGCGCTCGTTACCGTGGCTCGCGTCCGACGCACTGATCACCACGTGGGAGCGGTCGGCCGATGCTCCCACCACCGGCGCATCCGGCGCAATGAGCGGTGCCTGACGTCGACGCGACGAAACCGCTCAGTGCGTCATCGACGACTGAAGTGGCTACATAACAGTCTCGTCAATCGTCGCGAGCCACGATCCCACTGGGACGCACGACACCGTCATTGGGACGGTCGATAACTGCGATGGACCGCGACTGCCATCGCCGCCGCTGCCTCAGCAAAGGTCGCCGTACCAGCACCGTCGTTATCCATCGCTCCCTACCACTGCTGCGGTTGCCGGCGAAGAAGAATACGCCATTGAGAACGTCTTGGTCCATAGCGGCCGCATGGACCATCGCATCGTTTGCTGCCCAACGGACCGCCCACCACCACCACCGCCACCGTCAACGTCTCGGCCACGCGGCGTTTCATCGTTTCCACAGACCATCGCACCACCACCGCATCCTGGGAAGTCGAACCTCGGCATCGGCGGCTCAGCTTCGGTTGTAGCAGCGATACACGCGACACCTTCCGTCTGTGCCAGTGCCGCCGGAAGCTTTCGGCGGAGAATCAATCCGCGTTGGCTGTACTGGTGGCGGGTCGTGCAATGCGACGTGAGGGCGGTACTATCCGCAACGCGTCGGGGGTATGAGCTAACGGGCTCGCATCTCTGCTCGGACGACCGCTCGTCGGGTCGAGATCGTTGGGTCGCACGGGTCGCGCGAGGGCAGTTTGGGCTGGCAGGGCACAGTGCGGTTGGCACCAGGCCACGACCGTGGGGTCGCCACAGCCGCTGCCCCTGTCACACTGCTGCTGCCGCTGCCGTGGGCAACGCTAATCGCTAATGCAAGTAGCGGCACGTATGCAATGGCAACCGCTGCGATGGCGGAGTGGCGGCCGCGGCGTTCCCATCGCACTGGGCCTTCGCCGCCCACCGCACCGTCGGCGCACCGCCAGCTGTGCTCCGCCAACTGAATCCGCCCGCACGCGGTTAGCGGTCACAGCCGCTGCCACCGCAGTAGCTGCTGCTCTGTGCTACCATGTGATTGGTCGCAGCTGCCACAAAGGGCTCCGTCCGAGGTGACGGCGGCGGCGGCGGCTGGCGGCGTTGCCTGGTCGACAGGCGCTGCAAGCGGCTGCTGCGACGCTCGCCGACAGGGAAACCGACTCGGCGGTGTGGCGATGAAGCCTGTGTATGACTGCTTGTGCTGCGCTGTCCAGAGGTGGTCCTGTGCGGCACGAGGAGCGGCCGCGGGTCACTTTTCTCTCGGATCCAGATGGCCGACCCTGCTCAGGTGTCGTTTTCGCGTCATTAGCGGCACGTTTCGACGTCTCGGCGTGAGCTCCGGCTGGAACAAATGCTGTCCATCTATGCATCTATACAGGGGACATCCAACGAAAGTTGTCGTTCTGGTGGCTGACGAGTATTATCAGAGTTCTAGCCGTTCTCCTGGACCAAAACGTTCGCACATCAAAAATTTCTCATGTTTTTTCGATGGAACTCAATGGAAACGTCGTAGAAGTGTGTAATTTTCAATTAGATCGATACATCTATCGCTAGCCTACACGGCAGTATGTTTTTCTAAATTTTTCTCTCATACATTCGTGATCTTCGGTCGCTGCAATGGTTGCGTTGACTGCGGATGCCGACTGCTTTTTGTCGATGTTTGACCGACTCCATAGACGAAATCTCCGAGACTTATTGCAGAAATATCAATGCAAGCCATGCAAGTACGTGTATTCGTCGCATTTGCACACTTAGCTCAGTAATTGCGTCTGAAGGAAGGTCAAATACCTGCACAAACAGCCCACCAACCTCGAAACCTAGATAGTTGGCGGCTTTTGGCAACTGTACGTGAAGTACTATACCGAAAGTTCCCCCACAACAACATTTTAAAGACCATAAAGGAGCTTGAGAGAGAAGGTCTCTTCAAAATACCCCAGAACGGGCGATATATCAATCAAAAAGGCGCTAGATTGGAATGACGCCAAAGTCTGGGATGGGTGTGTCTGGGTCCGTTAGGATGTGTCGTCATCATCATGCACTATATGGGTATCCGGATACCCGACATCTAAAATTGCGGGATATCCGGAATACTCAGATCGATCAGTTGAAAGCTTCGGCGGACCCACACCCTCAGTCTCTGTGTCGGTCTCTTTGACGGACTCTGGCTGAAAACCAGCCACATGTTCTAACGTTGACGTCGATATTGATCAATGCGGTGTGAGTGGCTCATACTTTGATTATACAGATACAGGTTACAGGATTTGAAAGCAAAAACACGATAACAAATGAAAGCACCGCTGTGCGAGGGCAGCGAAGGGGGCGGGTCGGAGTCGTGGAACTACACGTCGCACACGACTGACGCGCCTCTCTTGCACCAGCCTTTGAGCGGCGGAAGTGATGGCGATGGCGGAACAGATAGCAGCCGCTCGTTTACTTGTGCAGCTTCTTCTGCGAGGCGTTGCGCTGGCTGGCGCCGCCGCCGAAGATGCGCAGGACGCCGCTCTGGAACTGCTTCAGCATCAAGTTCTTCACCGACCCGGCGGTCGTCAGCGCTGGCGCCTTGGTGGACGCGGTCTTCGCCGACGTTCCCTCGGAGGCGGCCTTCGACGCGACGGACTCGTCCAGCAAAATGTTCTCGACGAAGACGTGCAGCAGCCCCGACTCCGACGCGTATTCGAAGTAAATGTCTCGTCGCGACAGCTTCAGACCCTCCTTCGCCGCCCGCTTGCCGCCCAACATCGAAGGAAACTTCGAAGAGGACGACGACGAGGAGGAGCCCGCGTTGGGATCGAGCTGGAACTCGGCGATGTAGTTGGCGTTGTCGACCTTCGCCGTGGCGCGGTCCTTGACGGCGCGCGTCGCCTCGATGCGGATGACCGGGTTCTTCTTGCGCAAGAAATGGCGCTTCTCCTTGGACTCGTGGTCGAACAGCAGCTTCACTTGGACGTTGGCGACGTTCGGCAACAGCAGCGTCAGGCACAGCGCGTTCTGGACGTTGTCGACGTCGGCTTCGGCGTCCTCCCACAGCGACCCGACGTACGCGTCGCTGTTCTTGTTCGCGTGCGTCTCGTACTCGCCCCGTAATTGTGCACGCTTCTTGGCCATGAATGCCTTGCGCTCTTCAACGGCCTGCAACTTGCGGGAATACGCTTCGTCTTTGGCTTCGAGCTGCGTCTTCATGCGACGGGCCTCCAGGTCCAACTGGCGCTGGAAGTGACGCGCCAGCTCAAAGTCGTGTTCGAGTTGCTGCACGACGCGTTCGGCGTGGAAGGAGGCGTCGTCCGCCTTCTCTTCTTCTTCTTCCTCCTCTTCGTCGTCGTCTTCTTCGTCGTCGCTCTGGTCCCAGTCCTTGCGCTCGTCTTTGCTGTCGCAGAGCGCCTGGCGACTGACGACGCCCTTCTCATCGGCATCGTCGGAGAGCTGACGGCAAAGCTTCTCGTCGGCATACAGCATCGCCGCACGGGTCCGTTGGTATTCTTTCTCTTCGTCTTCGATGAACTTGCGCGCGAGGGCTTCGTCTTCGGCCTCGCGGCGCATTTTCTCTTCGGCGTCGGCCTTCAGGCGACGCTTCTCTTCGACGGCAACTTTCAACGCTTCGTTTTCGCCGCGAAGGATTTCCAATTTGCGGTTGGCCTTGTCTTCTTCGTCCAGCGTCTTCGCCAGCTCGGCCGCCAGCTGCTGGTCTTGGTTCTCCTGCACCCACTCCTTCACAATGCCAGCCACTTCATCGGCTTGGAAGTCGATCGCCAACAGATTGTCACCCTCAACTTGCACTTCCTTTCTCGCTTCAGCAAGCATGGAACCGAAGCGAGGCTTGGACGCAGGCTTCAACGCCCCGGGGGCGGGTTCGCGCAGGCGATTCACATAGTTGATATCGTTCTCCTTATCCACACAAGCCATGTTGATATTCGTGGGCAATAACAATTACGTATCTCGTCGAGTCGTTTCTCTTCCGATCAAAAGAAAAAAAGATATGTTTTGTTGTTTCTGTCTGTGTGGGTCGATGATGGTGGCCGTCGTCGTCGGCGATCGTATCGCCAAAAAGTCCAACCGTCACTTTCGTTGACATGGTACACTTTCGGTGAGATTACTCAGTGAAGTGACGCTTATACTGTGCTGCAAGCCAACGTACATTGCAGCCACGAGTGTCAGCAATAGACATCCGTCGGTGACGATCCATACAGCACCGTGACGATGACGACGACGGATGATGATGGCGACTTTTGCGAAGTCGTCGTCACCTTCGGCGGCCGGCGCCGCTTGAAAGAGGAAAACGAGGAAAAAGCCGCTTGAAACATGAACGAGGAAAACCACGAAGTGTCGTTGTTTGCCATCGAGCAAGCTCGAGTAAAACATTTTGTTTAAGCAGTTGCAATTATTCTGTGGCATCACTGGCTTGAAACTCTCTCTCTCCCCCCGAAAGACTCTGTGAAAGATGTTGCGTGCAAGATTTTCTCGTTAGGCATAGCACTCCACCAAATGGTCTCATTGTCATCCTTTCTTCGCACATATCAGACGGGATTGTCGGCCTGCTTGCTTTTGTGGTCGATGGTGTTTACCTCGTCACAAGAGGGGCCCAGTTTTGATCAACGCCATCGTCGAATACTGAGTTATGGTTATAGACTGGTGGGTAATTTCACAGTAAACTCTGGTCCAGCATGGGGATCTGAACCTGTAACATACACGTGCCGCGAAGCATGTGCGCTACTGTTCGGGGGTCTCACTTCCAACTATGTCGGATCGACGTCGGACTTTGGGGTCGACAATCAGTGCACGTACGACCAATACGGTGTGGGCTGCGGGATCTTCACGGACAAGACGTCGAATTGTGCGACATACAGTGCTACCGACTGTGTGAGTGCGTATGTCACCGATAATGGTTGCGCAGTGAACAATTTCTGCTGGGAGGTACTCTACGACCCGACACCGCTGCCAACATTTCCGCCGACCTATTCGCCCTCCGCCGTGCCCACATTGATCCCCACCGATGCGCCGTCTCGCACTCCGACCGTTTCCCCGTCAGCGATTCCCACGTTCACGCCAACGTGCAAACCCTCCGCCATGCCCACGTATATTCCCACCGCCACTCCCACAGCGCTTCCCACCTGGGTCCCCACCGCGGTGCCCAGTGTTGTTCCCACGGCCGCTCCCACCGCCGTTCCTTCCTACATCCCCACCGCGATGCCAACGGCGATTCCCACAGCCATGCCCACTGCTATCCCCACCTATATCCCCACGGCAACGCCCACGTTCGCCCCTTCGCGTGCACCGACAGCGGCTCCGACTTGCGTCCCCACTGCCACCCCCACGGCAACGCCCACGTTCACTCCCACCGCGGTACCGACGTACGTGCCCACGAAGTACCCCACCTCGCAGCCCACGAGACAACCGTCGTCGAGGCCGTCGCGGCAGCCCAGCGCCCAGCCGTCACGACAGCCGACGTCACAGCCGAGTGGCCGCCCTTCTGCGCAGCCCACACGGCAGCCCACGAAACAGCCCACACGGCAGCCGACCGGTCAACCGTCCCGCCAGCCCAGCAGCTTGCCAACCGTGCAGCCATCAGTGCAGCCGTCTCGGCAGCCGTCCAAACAGCCATCGTCTCAGCCATCGAGGCAGCCCACGACTCAACCGACCAGACAGCCCAGCGGTCAGCCCAGTCGACAGCCGTCATCGCAGCCTTCGTCTAGCCCATCGACGCAACCGAGTGCGCAGCCAATTGCTGAACCGACCGGTCAACCGACCAGACAGCCGAGCGCTCAACCGTCTATGCAGCCGACCATGCAACCCTCGCGACAACCGTCGAAGCAGCCGTCGAGGCAGCCCAGCGGACAGCCCACCCATCAACCGTCGAGGCAACCGTCGAAGCAGCCGTCGGCCCAACCGACCGCACAGCCCTCGCGGCAACCGTCGTCACGGCCGACAGCGCAGCCGTCGTCGAGCCCGTCGTCGCAGCCGTCGACACAACCGTCGTCGCGTCCGTCGTCGCAGCCGTCGGTTCA